>CAOGCB010151846.1:0-11014 GCA_948266635.1 Cnidoscolus chayamansa
ACCACCTATTCTTAATTGTTCTAGACTAGTTTGGCCTTTCAAACACAAAGAATGGACTAGAGATTTAAATTCACGACAAGCCCTTTAATAAGGCCTATTTAGCCAAGCTTCAAAGCAAGGCAAAATAAAGACAGAAAATAAAATCTCCCATAGTCGAGGAATAGAGCAAGCCGTGGTGGGAGTAATGGGGGGATGATTATGTTTCTTTTTTAGGCTAGACAATCGCATAAATCAACAGGGAATTAGCACCAACATACAATCACTCTCATCCAATAAGACAACACCACGTTCAAACCTCCCTATGTTTTGTTTCATCCTTTTCACACACAAATATGCCTTTCTTAACCCAAATACGACATCTTCATACTCATTCTCTAGGCTAGCAAAGGTAAAATACATAAATAACTCAACATACATGGAAATAATATCTTCGTCTACCTGTCTTTTATTATTTTTGGACTTTATATTATCTTTATCAATAAGTTTGGTAACTCTATGCATGTATCTGCAAGATTAACCAAGATTTTTGACTGGCAAGGGATATCATCTCAAAAATATTTTTGTTGAATTCTTTATGAAAATTACCAGCTTGCTTAGATATTACATGTTTACTTCTGAACTTTCACTAATGGTTATATATCATCAAATAATAATCTAAGTTGGTGTATGCTATTATATGAGGATTTCTTTTCTATTTTGTAATTTCCTACTTTAATTTATTTCTAATTTCAATTTGTGTATATTCATTCTCCCATTTTACTCTTAATGTAAATATGCAAATTATACCTTAAATACGAATATGGTGAGTGCTTTGCCTAAATATATGGAAAGAAATCAAATCAAAACCAGACTACAGGTTTCGATGATGTTTAAGCCCATTACAGAGCCCAAAAAACATGCATTTCACTGTCTCTCAATCCAGAGGGGATCCAAGCCTGGCATGCTCTCGAAGCCCAATCTATAGATTGCTTGCTTTAATAGGCCTAAGCCCTTGTAATTTTTTTATTTTTCTTTCTTAAAGGCCTTTTAGATTAATATTTTGGAATTTAATTTACTTTTCTCCTTATATTTTCATTAGTTTTAGGATAGTATTTGGGTCCAATTTATTTTCTTCTCCCTCTTTACTTAAATGATAATAACCTAAATCCATCAAAATGGAATAGTAAACTTAGTTTCATTGCCCCTCTAGTGATTTAAGCCTGACATGCTTCGGAAGCCAAATCCAATGGTTGCTTGTATGGGTTAATGCGTCTAATGCCTTGTAATTTTTATTTTCCTTTTTTTAAAAGCCTCTTCAATTAATGTTGGTATTCAATTCACTTTTTCTCCTTCCCTTCCTTCACTTATAGGATAATATTTTGGTTTAACCTATTTTCTTCACTCTTTTTTAAAATGATAATCACCTAAATATATATTAATAGATTAATGAGCGTAAGTTCATTCGATAATTAAAACGCCCAAAATAAACTTCCGTACATTCAAGTTTTTAGCTTTCTTTCCTCTCATTTTAAGTAATTTTTAAGCGGGATATTTTTAAAATTTAAAGCTTTGTACTAGGCTTTGAAGGTTGCACACACCCATTTTCTATCATCTCTCAATTTATTCTTTGTAAAGGTAACTCCAAATATCCTAAGCTTAGTTTCTTAATGATTAAAGGATTTTATGATTTAATGAGAGGAAGAAATGGTTCAAAATCTTACTGTTAATGAAATATAAATATTTTCATGCAGTAGTTGTATGTTTACATGTTGTTGGCGACCTATAATAATATTCTTATGAGTTGCTTTGAGCTTTATTGCATTTTTTTTTAGTGTGGAATAGTTTAAAAAGTAAAAGCTCAGTTTTAGCATTATACCACAAATTACTTTCACCAAACCTTTTACAAGGGTAGATTTAATAGTTGAATGTGATGATGAATATCAAGTGTCAGCTTTGTTCAAAGACTTTCAGGCGTTGAAGGTGGTGCTGAATGAATGATATAAACTTATACTTTTTGTTATTTTGTGAGCTATCTATATAATATTTTTATACTTAAAAATAAATAAAATCAGTCCATTTCTAGGAGTAAAGGTGTGCACAACATAGGTGTTACAGGTTTTCTAGGACTCTTTTATTTAATAAAATTAGTTTTATCTTCCTTTTGAAGTAAGAAGTTATATATCACTTAGGAGAGCATTGTAATATTATATATATCATATATTGGCAATTATAATAGCCCAATTTTCTAAGTTTTTACCGCGTTATAATTCCGATCACCCAAAGATAGCTGAAATCCTAACAAATGTAACATTACGTGTACATTACTTTTTCCTTACATTTTCATTTCATTTACATAATATTTATGCATACTTTTTCTTGTACTATTACATTTTATGCATGTATATAAATTTTTATGCAGATTTCATATATTGCAGTGATTAAGGTTTATGTAACATAAGTGGAATATTTAAATTCCTAATAACATTCATAACATAATAAATATTAATCTTAAAACATTTTGTCTACTCAGACATACATAACTATAAAGTAATTTATAAGATCCAATATAACTTAAACATATATTATATATCATTATCACATTAACATTAAAGTTTACATCCTAAGGGCAACCACATAATATGCATTTGAGACCCATCCACACTATCCAGATGCCTCAATACATCTTGCTTGACCTATGAAAAACGACGTGGGGATGAGAGATGGGTGAGGGACATAAAAAAGAGGTAAATTATTTGAATAACTTAGTGAGCATATACATAAAACATACATAAAATATTATTTTTGTGCTTGTGTATATATCATCTTAAAACAATTCACATCAGATAATATTGTCACAAAAAATCTCTGAGTAGTTCCAATTGTCAGGTCATCTTCTTAGAACTACTTAAATACCTTATGGGCTAGCTATTTCCCGCAAGTATTTATATGAGCTAGGATAACTCCTTTTGGCCAGTCGTGGACTTACCATAACTAAACATAGCATTCATATCCCAAGGAATATCTTAAGACCTTATCATGTTACTTCTGAGGGACATACTGAAGGATAATTTTGAGGGACCTTTCAGAAAGACATAACATTTATATGGGGGGATTCTTAGATCATCCAACATTACTATTCATAAATCATGAATAATGCAATGCATCATATCTCATGAATAATACAATGCGTCATATCTCATGCATCTAATGCAACACCCTAGGAATTTATGATGCATGGGCATGTTGTAAACATTCATTTAAATTTTTTGTATCAGAAAAAAGTTATATCCACTCATCTAGTATAAACGTGAAGACAAATGCATTGTCTTTCTCTGTGTGGTCCCTAGTTTCTTTGGTCTGGTCCTGTATGACGGACTAGGATGCAAGACTGACATAGACTATCTTAATCACTTAAACATACCTTTGACTCCCCACATAGCATAGCAATGACTCATACCTATTTAACATATATATAAGTTACTTTCCAAACTATTGGTTGCCTTAGGTTCTGAATGATCTGGGAACCCTCTTTTAAATCATTTGTCTGATCTGAGTCATTTTCCTGCTTATCCAAGTGATATCGAACTATTATCTCTCGGAATAGAACAATAACCTTTTACTGAATGATGACTTATATTGTTTTGTCACCGAACTATAGCCTTAACCAAATGATGCCATGGCGCATCATTCGACTATCGAGCTATTATTCGTTGACTTTGGTCAAATGATTACTTGGTAACATCCTTTAACCATTTTATTTTTTATTATTCCAAATTAAAATATGTACTTACAGAACTAAGAAATGCCTAGGTAGCATCCTTTGGAAACCATTATGGCTCGGTAAGAAGCTTTGTTCCTAGTGGTCGAACTACTATTTCAAATATCAGAAACTGATTTTTTTCCAAAAGGCCAAAAACCCAACTCCTTACCATTTCCAGTTCCCATAACCTGTTAGACTCATTTGTAAAATAAAAAAACACATTCTTATATCTATTTCATCAATATTTCAACTTAACAACATCATAAAAGGCAATCTAAACATAACATAAATACCATTTCATACATTCATAATAACTTTCATCCAAAATCTCCAACTTTAACAAATTTTCTCTAAACATCCACAAATGGTAGCCAAATCATAATGTAGATGCATTTGTGGTGTTTTCTCAACTCAAATATAATAAAAACATCATTTTAACACAATTCAAACATACATTTACCAAGATCAAAAAAAAAATCAGGGTTCCAATTTAAAAACACCAATTTTCCATATTTTTTACATATTTCAAGCTTAAGTTTACACCCACTATCCCAAAATAAGCTAAGAATCATGTTACTAACATGTTTTGAGGAAGATCGATGGATGAGGAATTGGATCCTTCAATGTCCATTGATGGTGGTTGTTCAAGTGGCTCAATTGCCTTAGTCAGCCACCTCCACAATGCTTCCTTCAACATTCCCTTAATTTCTAAACTTCCCTTACTAAACCCTAACCTCTCCTTCATAAGGTTGTTGGTGCCGTGAGTGAGTGAGAGAAGTAGAGAGTTGAATGGGTCTAGGGTTCCAAAAGCCCTTCTTCCCATGACCCCTCTCGCTTATATAGTGAGAGTGGTTTGGATGGAGGTTTAGAAATCCAAACCTTTGGTTTTGTTCCCTTACCTCCATTATTGTTCTTATTCTTCAAATTTACAATTTAATTCTTCTAATTTAATTATTTTGCAATTTAGTCCATAATTACTTTTAATTTTTTATAATTTCTTAATCTTTCTATATTATTTTTTTTTCAAATTTCTATTTTAAACCCTAGTTACTATTCTGGTCTAATTTTCAAATATTCCACCAATTTTTCTTTTGGGAAATTGGATTTTGACAATGAAAAAGTGTTGGGTGTTATAGTACAAAATATGAGAGATATAAGTATTTTTTCTCCATAATTTTTTTTTTCATTTTTCAACATATACCATCATTTTACATTAAACCCAATCTAACCTTTATATTCTATAATATTAGAGTCAGTAAACCTATATCATGTTAAATCTCCCCTCCAGTTATCTTATTAGTATCTTTGATACTTTCTTCCACCTATTTTACTAATATTAGTTTCATGCATGCAAGTTCTAACATCTTCTGTTACATGTGTTTATCTCTATATATTTTTCATTGATATAATATTAACCTATCATCATAAACACACATATAGCAACAACTTATTTTACCCAATATACCACATAACCTGGATATGTACCTCCTTCTTTACCTTATCAACTTGATGGTCCCTCTTTTCTTCATTCCTCTTTCACAGCTTCTTACTCTTCTTCCTTGTTCAAACCCATGTGTGGCTTCTTTTTCTCCATTGTAGTTTTTCTGAAGCTTCTCTAAGATACCTCAACAAAATCTTCTGGATATATCCCTTCCCAGATGCTCTTAACTCCAAAAACTACTTTGTAAATTTGGAGAAAATCTCTCTTTTCACTTTCTCTAATTATGAAACAGATACTCCTCTTAAGCTTAAATACTACTTGCCGCATGTTACCTCTCACCTGTTGAAGACACATGTCCTTTTTAAAACACCTATCTTTATTAGGTTTAAAGTATATGCCACTTGTCCTATTCTCTGTGATAGATGGCACTGCTCATAGTATGACCCTGATTTATTATCCACTAACTCATGTTATAATTATTTTATTCTTCCCCGATTAATGTAAATAGGTTATTTTTACTTTTCCTTTCATTATTCTTTCTTTATTCAACCTAAACTTCATTTTTTTCCTCGTGACCAAAACTTTATTGTCTCTTGTCTTTCCATCATGTTCTATGGATCCTCCTTATTTGATTCTTTGTAAACCGAGCTTCCAGCTTCCATACTTAACTAAATTTCTATCCAAGTTTAGCCAAGTTTTCCTTATCGCCCTCATTAGACCGTAATATTAATTTATCCTACCGAGTCTTATTTCTCTCTCTTATGACTCATCTCCCTATTATGCCTAGTTATACCCTAAGATTCCTTTTCTGCTAAATCGAGACATATATGTCCCCTTCTTCTTTCTACCGCAATATATATCTCGATAAAAATTACAACCGATTTTTATCAATTGCGATATAGTTTCTATTACGGCTAAATTAGTTTCTATTACGGCTAACTTTTCTTCTACTTAGTCTATTCTTTTATTTATTACTCTTATAGATCTATTCGTTAACATAATAATACTTCGTCATTCATTCAAAATTTATTCAAGCTAATCAGGATTATAGAAAGTAGAGTGTTACAGCCTAGGTCATGGACCCTGCCCGATCCATCGAGGCCTTCATTCGGAGGTTAGGGCAACTGCTAATCAGGCTGCAGCCTAGCCTTAATTGATCACCGATAGACAATAATATACACTTGCCCCTATTCAGAGATAATTATGGTATTAAATGTCCAGACAAAATACCTTGTCTACAAAAAAACATTCCATTTCATTATTGCAATCTAAATATAATGACATTTAATTTGTTTTTACATTAGTTTACATTAACATAGTCATAAGGGCACAAGCACCATTTATGGGAACACATCCAGTGTCTATCTAGAGTCTATCTAGACCTTTCTTGCAGTACCTACAAAACTATACAATCTTGGAAATGGGAAAGGGATAAGCAACTTACCATAGCTCAGTGAGTAGATACATAAAATATTTATAAGACATTCATTTTGTACTCGTGAATGCACCATCATCAAACATTTCGATCAAGGTGATTTTTGTCACTAAAGACTTCCCTATCCATAGATGCCCTCAAGACTTAATATTAAACATTTATCCGTAAATGCCCAGCTAGCTAGCCAACTCCTTTAGACTTTCAATAAAATATTATGTATAGCGCTAAGGGCTCCTATTAGCCATCTTAGTCTTACCATATACCCATATCATGACATTTCATACATCCATCATCATCATAATGTAATCATATCAATATGGAAGCCAATGGGTCATCAAACCTCACCAACACATATCATACCATAATGCAATGCATCATATGTTGTGAAACTAATGTAATCATTCTACACATCGTGATGCATGATCATGCTATAAACATTTCAGTTTTTGTATCATTTTTCACATTTATTTAATATCTACTCACCTATAATGTCATGAATTGACAGACTCTAGTTTGTCATTGTCATCCTTAAACCCCAGTGTTTGATCCTACATATGATGGACTTAGGGCTAAAGACTATTCTTTGAACATTATACACCCTAAAAAACTTCCCATAAATCCCCAACAATAACATATAAACATAACATCAATTCATAGCTTGTAACTCATGTGAAGTTGTTGGAAAAGGTCTTTTAGTAGTACGGTTCAATGGCTAAATGGTCCATGTTCAACCCTTCAACAACACCTTCAACAACCGAACCATATCCTTCAACAAGCCAAACAATGCCTCAGCATCATCCTTCAATTGTTGAACTATATCCTTCTTTGAGCCAAACAATGCCTTGGTAGCATCCTTCAACTTGCTAATTAGGGCTCGGTAAACCCAACTCCTGTGGCCAAACAGTTCCTCATGCTATCAAAAACTAGGTTTTGACAGAATGCCAAAACCAAGCTTCTTACCATTTCTAGTTAGTCAAAACTTGTTAAACTTTCATTCTGACACCTCAAAACACATTCCAATATTTCCTCAATCAACAAATAGCACAATTAACCCATCATACATCACAAGCATCAATCCACATAAAATTCGTCCATTCACCTAAAGTTCTATAAGTTTGGATTTTTGCAAACTTACCGTTAATTCAACATGCATCACTTTCATTAGTGTTTCCTTAACACCAATTCATCTTAATTATTCATCAAACATTCTATTCACTAGCACTTAGAAATTCAACTAAAAGTTATCAAACTTCATCATCCTTCAATAAAACTCATTCTTCTTTCATGCATGCATTTAAGTCTTAATCTATCACCCAAAACGAGTAATTTAAATTGAAAATAAACCTGTTTTGAAAGTGATTGGTTGGTAGAGCATAAAACTCTCAAAGATCCACCAATTCTACTTGACAAGCATTTTGAGCTTCTTAACTCACCACTCTCTTGTTAAAATATCTTCAAATTATTACTTACTCTTTAAAAAATTTTATTTTAGCTTAGATTTTCTTCACTTTGACTTCTAGGTACATAGTCAGCCTTTTAGGAGAAAATTTGTATGCACAAACCTTCTCCCACCGCTACCACCTCCATTATATAGTGAATTTGGCTCGATTAGGTTCAACGACCAAATCTATGGTTCAACGACCGAACATAAATTTTTGTTCCCCCTAGCTAAATTTCACTTTTAGTCCCTCCTTTATTTAAATTTTACTTTCTCACCTTTTAATCTTTCAATTTTATCATTTTAACCCCTAGTCATCTTTCCAGTCTGATTTTCATATATTCTATAAATATTTTGATCGAAAACTCAAATTTCGTCATTGAAAAGGTACTGGTGTACATTAAAGTTCAGCCACAGAAACTTGCCTGGCCAACCCTACTATAAAATGGGTGGTAAGCGGTGGAGGAAAGAATTTTTCCTACTACGAATTCTCTCCCAAACCAACTCTTGTACCCCAGAAGCAAGGCTGAAGTAATCCTAAGCTAAAGAAGTAATTTTTGTACAAATTAAACACATAATCAAAGGGCTTTAAAGATTTTTAAAGTTGTATTGCTAAATTCAAGCAAGATTAGCAAAAGACCAAAAGCAGCTTCAGGTGGCATCAATTTGATCTTTAAACCATATTAGATGTCTAGCTTGTAAGATGATGTTTGATTGTTGTTATGAAGAGTTATTATGAACATTTATGCAATGGAAAAATGGATTTTAAAGGTTTTTAGGTTAAAATGTAATTTAAATCGAATGTTTGAGAAAACTTGTGTTTTGGACACAAAAAAGTTGGAAATGGTATTTTTAGACACTGAAATGTGAAAAGAAATATTTGCATGCTAAGGTATGAAAGGGTTTAAAGGAATTCAAACTATAAGAGGTTGGGTCAAAGTTGGTATTTATGTAAAAAGGCTTTGCATGTAATGTTTGATGTTTAAATTGTGTTATTAGATGTTGAGGAAATGTTTAAAAATGTTTAGAAGTGTCAAAATGGACTCGTTACAGGTTTTTGGTTAAGTTAAAATTGTAAGAAGCTCAATTGGCATTCTACCAAAATCTAATTTCGACAGCAGAAAGAAAGGTTTGGCCACCGAAGTTGGGCTTCTGTTGAGGCATAATTGGCAGTTGAAGGATGCTACCAAAGCATTATTTTGGCTAAGAAAAAGTATAGGTTGACCTTCAAAGGTGCCGCTAAAGGATAGGGCAGGAAGTTTCGAGTTTATGGCTTTAGCTGCCGAACAAGGATAAGAAAATAGAGTTTTATGTCTGTATAAGGACCCTTCAGTTGCCGAACCTTACCATCGAAATTCCCCTACCAACAAATTTGAATACAAGTTATGATTTCATTTATGAATTATGTGATAATATTAAAAATATTGGGATATATTTTAGAGTATGTAAATGGTCAAAGGTCAGCCTCTAACCCTAAGTCCATCATATTTAGGATCAGTTACTAGGGCTTAAGGACGTTAGTGATAGAGTGAAGTCAGTGAATACATGACAGTACAAGTGAGTAGATGTTAAAGTTAAAGTTATGTGAATAAAGATACAAAAATAAATGAAATGTTTATAGCATATTCATGCATCATGATTTATAGAGTGAATATATTAGTTTCACGATTAAGTATGCATTACATTATGAAATGATCTATGTGTAATGATCTTTAGATGATCCATCGACTCCCATTATGATATAGGTGTAGGTAAGACCAAGGTGATTGAAAGGAGATCTTGGCGCTGTGAACCCCTCCCCGAGACACACTCTTGGATAAATAAACATTTATGTGCCTATGATAAGGATGGATGCACTTGGATGTGAGTCGCCACCTTATTTAATTATTTTTAGGGTAAAACTAGGAAAAAATCCTATGACTCCAATTTTTAATTAACTAATCCAATTAATTAGATTAATTAGCCAAATAGATTAAAGCAAGTCTTTGAACCTGAGGTGGATCCCGAGACCATGTCATGCAAATTAACTAACTATTTTAAATGTAGCTGAAATGTAGGGTAAAAATGCTTTAATTTATATTGGAAATTATGAATGATTTTTATAAAAATGGTGACTTGTTATTTGGGGTTTATTCCCAAACATGCCTACGTACCATTTTATTAAATAAGGGATCAAAGTCAACGTAGTTCGAAAATTGCCTTTTCAAAAGGGCTTTGATTTTTAGGCCTTATGGGCCAAATTGGGCTTTTTTATGCTAAAAATTGTTTTTGTTTGGGCCTTATGGGCCAAATTGGGTTTTTGGGCCTTTAGGGCCTGATTGTGATTTTGGGTCTTTAGGGCCAAATTGTGATTTTGGGCCTTTAGGGCCAAATTGGATTTTTGGGCTTTTAGGGCCTGATGGTGAATTTTGGGCTTTTGGGCCAAATTGAGAATTTTGGGCCTTTGGGCCAAATTGGATCTCATTGGGCCTTTTAGGGCCAGATCTGATTTCATTGGGCCTTTTAGGGCCAGATCTGATCTCATTGGGCCTTTTAGGGCCATGTCTTGATTTAATTAAATAAATGGGGCAATTGGTTTGCCATTGGTTAATTGAACTATAATGTAGGCAATTTATTGCCAAAAAAAATGATGAGACTCAGGCTTTGAAGCTACAATTATTGATTAATTGGACTTTATTAGCCGATTTATTTGAACTAGGGTATTATGCCTTAATTATGGATTAACTAGACATTTGTAGCCCATATGTTCAGATCTAGCTTAAGTACCTCGATTATTGATTAATCGAACATTTTAGCTTAGCTCTGTTATAATTAAAATGAGATGGATGCATTATGATTGGCTTAGAGTTTGAGTAGAAGAGAAGTATGCATGATACTTGAAATTTAAAAGAGGTAGAGTTTAAGAGGAAGTGTACCTGATTTAGAAGTCTACCACTGCGGAGCTTCAGTTTGCTAGATCTC
>CAOGCB010151962.1:0-20512 GCA_948266635.1 Cnidoscolus chayamansa
AATCTATGTTCTATAACCCTTTCCCATAATTTCATAGTATGACTCATAAGTTTGATACCCCGATAATTTGTGCAGCTTTGAATGTCTCCTTTATTCTTATATATCTGTATCAAAGTACTCTTCCTCCAATCATTTGGCATCTTACGTCCTTTCAATATAGCATTAAAGAGTTTGGTTAACCAGGCAACTCCTGCCTCTCCAAGGCTCTTCTAAGCCTCTATAGGAATACCATCTGGACCACATGCCTTATCAACTTTCATATGTTTCAAAGCCTCCTTTACTTCACTAACTCTGATACACCTTATCCAACTGAGATTTTTATCTGTCATTGGGAGATCCGTAAAATCTTGTTCGTGTTCTGCGTTGAATAGTTTATCGAAATAGGCTCTCCATCTCTCCTTAATCTCTCTATCTCTTGTCAAAATCCTCTGAGCTTCGTCCTTTATACACTTAACTTGATTTAAGTCTCTACTTTTCCTTTCTCTCAACTTTGCAAGCTTATAAATACTCTTCTCCCCCTCTTTAGTTCCTAGCTGTTGATATAATTCTTCTATTGCTTTACCTCGGGCCACACTAACTGCCTTCTTTGCTTCTTTTTTAGCCTTCTTATATTCCTCAAAGGCTTCATTATTTACCGCATTTGGTAATTTTTTATATCATTCCCTTTTAGCCTTAATAGCCTTTTGAACCTCTTCATTCCACCACCACGATTCTTGCAGTCTAGGCCCTAACCCTTTAGATATTCCAAGCACTTTACTTGCTACTTCTTTAATGCATCTTTTCATGTCCTGCCATAAGTCTTCAGCACTACCCTCTAGTCCCCAAACATCCAAGCTGCGTTCTATAAAATAAATATTTTGCATTAAATACGAAATTATTCCATAACTGTCTATATATATATATTCTCTTCATTGTGAATAATAAAAACACAAATTTTCCTTTCAAATTACACTTCACAGAAGCATCCCCTGAAGAAACTACCTTGGTCATCATTGAAATAATCTCTGAACAATATTCAAAGCTTCTTCTGCCTTTAAATCGAGGACACCCCTTTTGGCCAAGGCCATTGCTTGTTATCACCCCTTTTTAGAGAATCAATTTGTCTAGAAAATTTTCTTATTCAGCCCCTAAAATTCATATGAGGTTTCTTATAATTTTAAAGTTGATGCTTGTATTTATTGAAAATATATATATATAAGCCAATTTCAGATTTAAATTTGATCCTCTTTGTTTCGTATTATATATTAGATATCTGTCATTGTTAGTTTTATTGTTTCTATTTATCTTCTAATAATTTTGTTATGGCCAAACTCAAAGTATCAAACTAGCAAGTTAAAAATTTAAAACAAAAAAAAAAAAGAAAATAAAAAATAACTGTCTAGGGCCATTCGTCCATTTTTCTTTCATCATTTTGTTTCCTCTTGGTTCTCTTATCTCTATTTTTTTTTAAACAAAAAATTGGCCATTTGTTGCCCCTTCTCTTGTGAATCGATTGATTCACAAAAATTCTCAAAATTCACAATCAATTTATGCATTTTTGTCTAACTCTTAGATATTCACCCATCGATTCATTTTGGTAGGCTGGCTAATGATTCGATATGAAGATATCACTTATTGTACAATTCTAATAACATAACTTCAACAGGCTAAACGCGACAGATTTGGTCACATTCATCCTTAAAAAAGCTATGCGCATAGTTTCTCTAGCACTCGCTTACACCTAATCCTGCTTCTAAATGTTAGCCTGCCAAACTTTTCTAAAATAAATAAATAAATAAAACAACTAAAAGAGCAGCACTTACAGAAACACTTATGTATTCCCTGAAAAAATCCATAACAACCTCTTCATCAAGCCTCATCCGATCTATAGTCTCTTCCTTGATGTAATTTCTCTACAATAATCAGAAGAACATATATCATGAAAATCAAAGATAAACAAGAATGTGAGCAAGAATAAAAAATCCAACTACATGTTTTAAAAGAAAAAACCACCTGTGTCAGAAGATGATCAATATAAACGACAACTGTCTCCTCCAGGCAAGCTTCAACAAATCTCCTGAATGATCTCTCTTCAATATACCTTAATAACCAAAAAATTAAAGTCTATAAGAAATAATACTTCTGGCTC
This sequence comes from Cnidoscolus chayamansa, assembly GCA_948266635.1. Classification (NCBI taxonomy): domain Eukaryota; kingdom Viridiplantae; phylum Streptophyta; class Magnoliopsida; order Malpighiales; family Euphorbiaceae; genus Cnidoscolus; species Cnidoscolus chayamansa. The sequence goes on from CAOGCB010151962.1 coordinate 2,129, forward strand.
AAACCAGACACACAAGAACAAGGAAGTTATAGTTAAATTGGACAGCATAATTAAACAAATTACAGCAATAAATGTTTTGGGTTTGAAGATAAAAAAAAAAAGATAAAGAGAAAGACTTAATGCGTTGCTATAAGCCTATATGTGTTAAATTCAGTAGGAAGTGACATTAATCAAACATCTGTGTGATTAACAAACTAATGATTTCCTAAAAGTACAACATTCTATTATGTGCTCCTGTTATGGATCATGTCAAGGGTCTATGAATAAGGGAACCTTCAATCATAGGAACCTTGTTTCTATGTTTTTCTTTCCGAGGACCTATGGCAGAGGTAAGATGGTGAGCTTGTTTGGGAGGGGCTCACGAAACTCAAGTCTCAAGGGTAAGAGAGAGTCTCAATCTCAGTTTTGATTCAAATTGTACTTGTGTTTTATTGATTACTACTGTTTCCATAAATAAAAGAACACGCAGCCCCAAAAAATATGGTTCTAAGACAAGTACAACTCCTACTTTGAATACAACATCAAAATAAAATATAACTCCTACTGAATTTAAACTTTAAGAGTCCTAGGTATTAGGCACTGAAAGTATAATTTAATAATCCTAAAATAAAAGTATTCCGACAACAGATGCAACTACTTGTCCAAGATGAGCTCACTTACTCTACAAATAATAGCCCAAGTGGACTCAATTACTGCCTACAACAATATCATGACAAAAACCATAATTGCCTTTATTTTCATTGTTGGTTTGGATATATCTAAGTCTATGAATGGTTCTGATCAGTGGAATTCCCTCTTCCATTCACAGCCTACACAGATATAAATATACATATAAATATAAAATATAATGCTAAGTATTTTCAAAGGTCGTAATTTAAGGATTAGTTTGTTTAGCCTTTCTTTATTTTTAAAGTGTAAAGAGTATTTGTTGAATCCTACATTAGTTTGGAATAGGGGTTACACTTATAAGGTTTTGGGCACTCCTCCCCCCTTGAGATAACTTTTGGGGTGGAGTTAGACCCGAACTATTTTCTTAACATGGTATCATAGCTTCTCATCCAATATCGGGCCTCCGGTTTGTGTTTCATGCTCCAATTAGTCTGGGCGTGAAGGGAGTGTGTTGAATCTCATATTGGTTTGGAAGAGGGGCTATGTGCCACTTATACAGCCTTGGTTTGTGATGAAGTCAGGCTTAGGCTATTTTCTTAACAATATTTAATTCGAGTTTATTTATTTATTACATTTTGTTTAAGGACTTTGAGCCACATATCATGGATCAACTTGCTGACTTCCACTCGAGAAAGTAGCATGTTCCCTCAGTGAGCAATCACAGATGACGCTGATCAGACTGCATGTAAAGGTCATAAAAATGCAAGTTATCTCATAAACTTGGTCATGGATATAATATTAGTAGCTTCAAACATTCAAGAACTAGTTTTAAATGCTAATTTACTTTTTAGTCTTCTAAACTAAGAGAACAGAGGAATAATTGCTGACAGGAGGAGTGGCCCAAAATCAAAAGAAATTGAACTTACATCTTCACATCTGTAAAATAATCGCCAAATGTTGCAACAAGGTACTCTGTGACTTGTCCTTCACACCATTCTGAAAAATAAAAGGGAAAAAAAAAAACTCACTCGTATGTTGAACTTGTGGCGCAGAAATGATAAGAAAATCGATCTAGTTTCTTTCAACAACTATGGAAAATATTATATGTAGATCCAATGAATCTTGCATTGGGATCAAACAAAAATGTCTAATCAGCAGTTAAAAAGAGCACAATATTTCTGAGACAAAATATATCATCAACCAGTCTACTTGAAAATTCCTGCAAATTCTTAGAAAGCACTCGAACAAACTAATCTTTCTTGAGTAATTGATTTCTATATTAGTAATACCTTCACTTCAGTGGTAACTCGACAGGAATTATATTTGCAGTCTTGCGCAGAACTTGATTACTACAGTGTTTACTCCATCCAATTAAACATTCTCTTGTGACAAAGCAACAATATAATAGTCTTTGCTAAAAAATAAATAAGGAAAAAAACAACAGAAGAGTCTAGCATCCACCAGACGGTGACAAAGAACTACTGCAGACAAGTTCATTTTAACTCATACAATCCTAAAATAAAATAAAATAAAATAAAAAAATAAAAAAACCGAACAGGGTATCGATAAAGCAGCAGGTAGAGAAGCAACTAATCAACAGGAAAAGAATATATGAATATGACGCATAGATGCATGGAACTTCTTGAATAACATAAGGTTTACAGATTGAAAAAAGTATTCTACCTTTCTGATAAAGCTTCACAAGCAACTCCTGCACTCCAGGGTCATCAAAAATAACCCTTACAGTTAGATGCACAGCTTCCTGCCATGCAGTATGAACATGAGCTTCATGATTCTTTTCAAAAAAGGATGTGAATCAAGATTATTATCTACACTAAAAAACAGAAACACAATGATACTACAGGTATCAGGAATACTAATGTAGTATTGGAAGCACTCTTAACTTAGGAATTATATTCGTTAAAGAATTTGAAAGTCTCTATTATGTAGGAATTATATTATTATTTAGGAATATTTATAGAGTTCCATTAGGTATGGAAATTTCTATTAATTTGGGCATTTCTAGTTAGTATTTGGTTTTTCTCAGAAAAAAAAAAGTAATTGGTTAGAGTTTCTTACTTCTTATTGAGGATCCCAAATCTTAGCATTAGAAGCATTAGTTATTTCATTATGAATACCTATGTCTAGTTATTTTATTAGGAAAAATCATTATGATTATTAATTAGAATTAATAAATAGCTTTAGGAATTATGTTTGAACATGTTTAACAGTTCTTTTTCCAATTTTAACATCTGGTTTGATAAAAACAACTTTATGACTTGTAAGAGCTTTGAATTGTGTTTTTTTAGCAAGACTAAATGTGTGGATACCATTGAGACTGAAAAAAAAAATCGAACACTACAAAGGACAATTAGCTGATCTTGGTTGGTCGAATAAATCTATCGGTCTTCTTGACATATAACATATGTTCGGTTAGGAAACGAGAATAGAAGATTGCAAGGATAAATGTCTATTTCAACTGAAGTCACAGTTTGATGCAATTCAATAAACTAGGGAGATTAAAGACTTGTTATTGTTGACCTAAAAGAAGAGCTTGAAGAGTTATCAAGAGTTGACTTAAAAGATGAGTTTGATAAGTTATTAAGACTTGTTAAAGATACAAGACGAGAACAAAAAGAGCAACTTGAATCCAAAAGGAACTTGAATGTGAAGACAAAAATGAGTAAATGGAACCGCAATTTGAAGAACATGAATTTGAACATTGAAGAATCTGAAGCTTTGGTTGTTGAGTTTTCACATGTTGAAGAACTAGTTCTATAAACATATGTTCAAGAACTTGTTCTGGAAAAGGAAGCTGAAGAAGTTGTCAAATAGCCTTCCATTGTTGTCCTGATTTATTTTCTTATGTTCAAATTTATAGGGATGCAAAGCAACACTAATGATTCCTTTTTTTTCTCAAGTACAAAGCTACTATCCAAGAGGACATTCAATTTTTTATTCTTCTGCATTATGAAAAGCAACGCTAATGATTCCCTTTTTTTTCCAAGGCACATTGCTGCTATCCAAGAGGAGATTCAATTTTGGATTCTTTTGCATTACAAGACCCAAGATCAAGTTTCTCCAATCAAATTAATTGTCAAGTGCAAGTTGCATTTGAGTGAGAGACTGTTGAGAATATGAATCCCACATCAGTTAAATAAGAAAATATATATTAGTTATAAAGTCTTAGGTAATACTCCCCTTACAAGCTAGCTTTTAGGGGTGAATTAGCCTAGCCTACTATTATTGAGTAATATTTATTAACCTCTTTTAGGTTTACTATTTTATCATTTATGAATTGTGTTAATTTGTGATTCTTAATTGTTATTTGATTATTGTTTCTTGTTTAAGAAAACCAAATCTGTATTAATAGGATTAGTTATTTTTCTGCACTGTTGTTAAAGGCGCTGGAGGCGCTCCAGCAATGTGCCAGGAAAGGCGAGACGGCCTTGCCTCGCGGGAGTTGTAGGGCACCCCTACCTGAGGCGCCCGCCTCTGCCCTAAGGTGTTGCCTCTCTTAAAATGGCAGTGTTTTCTTTCTATCTATCTTTTTTTCTTATTATTTACAGGTTTTAAAATAAAACCTAGAAAACCATTCATCTCTTTCAACCTCCAAATACAACACCTGTTCATTTTCAGCAGCCTCCAAATACAAAAAACTTCATTTTTCACTCAAAGAACATTTCTCTCTCCAAAATAATGAATCTCTCTCCAAATACCAAATAACTCAGAATTTCAAGTACGTTCTCCTCCTCTCTTGCTCCTCTCTTTCTCTCTTCTCCGTCGTCTTTCGCCTTGATAATTTTGATTTTCTATAAATATCTATGTCTATGTAGTTTAATAAGGAAAATTGTTTTGATTACTATTGAAAATTATTCAAAAGCTTTAAGAATTAGTTTCTCTAGAATATGTGTTACATTTCATGTGTCTTGGCAATGGGCGAAACAAGAAAATTGTTGTTGGGAGGCCAACCATTTGTATATTAAAAATAAAATATGGATTTGATTATTATATAATTTTAAAATATAAATTATATTGTTTAAAGAAACAAAAATCAGTGCACATCAAAATATCACACCAAATTCTGGCATAAAATTCATAGACCAAAAGCCATAAAATAAATATAATTACAAAATAGCTAGTGTACGTGGCATAATAGCATAAAATTTAAACATAATAGTTAATAAATTACAAAAAAAATGAAAAATATAGATTAGTATGTGTTAAGAAAATAGATCGGGTCTAATTTCACTCCAAAAGGTAGCTCAAAGGCGGAATGGGGTGCCCAAGACTTTATAAGTTGTACATAATCCTCATTTCAAACCGATGTGGGATTCAACAAACCCTCCTCAAGCTCAGACCAACTGGACCGTGAAATACAAACGGGAGGCTTAACGCTGGCTCAAATACAAACGAAAAGCCCAACATTGAATGGGAGGCTTTGATACTATACAAAAATACAGAGAAATAATTTTATTGATATCAGAGCCTCCCATCCAATATTGGGCCTTCCGTTTGTATTTGGGCTAGGCGTGTTGAGCCTCCATTTGTGTTTAGACTAGGCATTGGGTCTCCCATTTGGGTTTCACGCTCTAGTTGATCTAGGCGTGAGAGGGGTGTTGAATGTCACATTGGTTTAGGATATAAGTTGTGTGCCTCTTATAAGGACTTGCCCGCTTCCCCTTTAAGCTAGCTTTAGGGGTGAAATTAAGCCCAACCTATTTTCTTAACATTATGATAACAAAGTAAACATATCAAATAAAAGTAAATGCATATTTAGAATTCATTCTGTTGGTTTGATAAAAAAATATTTTCTAGGAAAATATTTCCCCATTTTTTGACATTTGGGGCACTAAGTAAAATTGGTTAATGGAAATAGTTTCCTAATCAAAGGGAAAACTATACCATTTTTAAGGAAAACAACTTCCACTTTTAAAAAGAGGAGATCATTTTCTAGTCTTCTATATATAATTTCTTAATATTTTTATTTTTAATATTATAATTAAACAATGGAAAACAAATTATTTTCTTGAAAAATGGTTTCCATGGAAAATATTTTCCATATAGAAGTTGTTTTCTGCAAACAAATAGGACCTTAAATTGGTCCTATTATATAAATATAAAAAAGAGAGAATTACTATGAGATCCCCAAGCTTTTAGGAAATTCACTAATTGGTCCTATTTCAAAATCATTCAATTAAAACCTCTCTCTATTTTGTAAAATCGAACTCTTTAGTCCTTTTGTCAAATAAACCATTAGTCAACTTTGGTCAAAGAAACCAAATAGTATAGATATTTAGAACTATAGACTAAATAGTATAGATATTCAACATTATAGGGACTACACAATATAAATGTTTCGTGATAGTTAATGGTTTTCTTAATAAAAGAACTAAAAAGTTTGATTTTACAAAATATAAGAATGTTCTGTTCTAATTGAGTACTTTGAAATATGGACTAAATATCGAATTTCCTAAAAACCTAGGGACTTCATAGTAATTTTCCCACAAAATATTTGTTTTGAATAATAAAGGAGAGAAACCTAAATGAGAGAGTGAAGAAAATTTTTGCATTGTCCCCATAGGAGACGGAGAAAACAAATACAAATTGCAAAATCTCAATGAGAAGCTAACATTTGTTGCATGTGTTTTAAGATTTTTTATAAATATTAGTAGCACCGATAAAATATTGGTGTAGAACAAGATCTTATCACAAAACGATAATGAGAAGAAATTAAAGGCTCAAGACATATAGGAAGAGAAACACATTTATTAGAGAAACAAATTCTCAATGCTGTTTATTAATTTTTTAATAGTTCTACCAAATAAAATACTAAAGAAAAGGTATTTATACTATAGTAAAATAACTAATCCTACTAATACAAGAATATGAAATCCTAAATCAACACAAAATTTCTTAATAGCAAAATACTAAATCCAATAGAACTCTAAAAGTATTCCTAAATAATGAAAGAATTCTAAACTTCCTAATTGTATAGTGGATATAATTTCTAAATTGAGGTTTCTTTTAGTAATACATGTCTACATCAAATACAGTGGAAAAAAAGAATTGCAATAACGAGCCATCTGCACTTGCATAGTTGCTGCATTAGAATTGGACTTCTCTAATCTTGCACCAAAAAGCATCGAAATACAAGGAAGAAGATAAACGACTTAAATGGAACATGCAAAACTGGTTGCCTCATACTGCATCAATATTTTACCAGCGAATAACACATGGAAAATTAATCAGAGAACCAAAATCCTTAAACTATACATCTGTACTACTGTTTCAAAACCAAAAGGCAAATATAAAATTACCCAATCACAGAAGATAATAAATGAAAAATAAAAATAATAACACACCCATCAGTTGATCCAAGATCAATGCTACAATGCTAAACGGTTAAAACACTCCAACAAGCAAAATTATAAGCCAAGATTCAAAATAAGAAACCAGGGACACATACTCGAATAGTTAATTTAAGTTTAATGGAGAAGAATATAATTGTATCATGATGATTCAGTGTAAAGGATGTGATACATAACCAAGATAGAAGGATATTGGAATATAAGGAGACCAAAAACATTGAAAAAAAAACAACAGAATGGGATGAAAAAAGTGAGAGGAAAGAACCAGAATCAAGCTTCATACCTTTGCAACCTCTAGGAAACCTTTGCAAGTATCTTCAAAATTAACCTGCGAAAGCAATGAAGATCCTACTTTCAGAAGAGCAAAAGGCTAGAAACGATTTACATTCCAATATGCAAACCCCTAGTGTTAAAAATTGATTGAAGGAACATACTGGTTCACATACATGTGGAGAAGTGAAAGACAAGTAGCTTGTACCAAGATTGAGATTTTCATTTTCATACTTCCCTATAGTAGCATCTGGTTGTTATAATAATGCAAGAGAGCTCTTCTTTGAAAGCAGCAATGAGAACAAAACATAGTAGTATGTGTTCTTTTCTATACATATATGCACACAGCAAACCAAAAGTAGAGGACAGACGTATGCTGTTTCTTCTTGAAAGTACAATAACTAAATCATTTTTAGCTATATAAATCATTTTTAGCTAACCAATTCCGTATCCTGTTATGTATTGAGCTTGCACCATTTACTGAAACAGAGAAATAGTGAGATAGACTAGGTTGAGAAAAGAAATAGAAAGTGAATAGGATTTACAGAGGATTAGACAGGAGATATTGAAAGATGTTATAAAATAGAGCAAGAGAGAAGAATTCTGCATTGGTTATTGATTTTATGTATGCCTCAATTACAATAATTTATACTAGTACCAACCTTTAACAAGATAACCACCTATTAACAGAATAACTGCCCTCTTTTCTCAGCATCTCAATCACTCAACTCTCCCAACTTAGATCATCGCATGATCTCATCTCATTATCTATAACATTTCTCACCTCTTCAAATCATTCTTGTCCCCAAGAATGAACAAAATAAGCTGAATCTGTCTCAATCTGCATCGAATCTTTGAAAAGAAAATTTGTGAATAGAGGCATTATTTTCATCAATGTCAATTTACACCATATTGTTAAGGCAGAAATCTTCCACTGACAAAATTGGATTTTTCTTCTTTTGCTGCCTCCACATTTCGAAGTCATCCTCTTTGAGTATTATATGCCAATGTGATCTCATTTCCACTTGCATTAATTAAGCCCAAAACTCCAAGACTCTTCGCTACCCCCAAACTTCAAAAACTTCCATATTCCTGCAGTATTATTTCCTTTTCCAAAGCAAAGCCTAATCTCTTCCCCTGGAGAAAACACCTTTTTTTCACATGTTTTTCTCTTGAGATGAGTTGGTTGTCCACATATCTATCAAGTAAGGATCAGTTCCAGCTAATGTCGAATTTAGTAAAACAGCAGCCCTTTCTTCTTCATCAACCTTTGATGCTTTGCACATCAGAATTCCAAGATCATGGTCATACTGAATCAGGTTGCTCAAGTTTATAAGGCCAGCTTCTGAAATGTTTCCAAGCTACAAATTTTGAGAACTTAGATTCATGAGACTTCAGAATTGCTACCATTCCCAAAACCTTGACTATTCTCATTATTTGCACTAGTACCATCATTCTCAAACCTCTGGTGAATAAAATCTTCAAGAATTTGAAATTTTTATTCCTCATTTTGCGTAAGCTACATTCCCATACATTGTCATCAATAGAGACAGTGTCCACCTTAGCCACACTCTCCTTAGTCATTCCCATTTCACCACAGTCACTCGAAGGAATCACAATTCCACAGGTTCTGGTTCCTACATCTGGGATCGGCTTTTCAACTTTTTCCCATTTCTGATCCCATTTTGCCAGAAAATATTCTTGTCTTTAATGTCTCTCCAAAAATTCCAGCGTACCACAAGTATCTCTTTTTGCCAAGGCTGTAATCACATGTTCTGATTATTTGATTGTAATTTTTGATCCCAAGGAAATTGAGAAATAAAATTTGAGGAAAATATTGAAAGAAAAACTGCTGATAGAAAATCTGGGATTGTTATCCAAATCTGGAATTTCAAGAACAAGACAATCAAGAAGATAGAAAAAGAATTCCAAGAAACAGGTCCTTGAAAAAGAAAACCAGAAAACAAAAGAAGAAAGAATTGATTCAAGTGATATAAATCATAAAAAGTATTTAATTAAGATATTATTAGTTAGATAGCTTATAGTTGTTTTCAGGAACAGCATCATCAAGAATTTAGAGGAAAGAAAGGGAGTGCAGAAATTCAATATTGCCAAGAAGAAGAAACAGAGCAAGAACAATATTAAAAGAAATGGAAGAAATTTCTAGGAACAAGGAGAAGAAAATTTCAGGGAAAGGAAGAAGAAGAAATCTCAGGGAAGGGAGAAGAAATTTAGACAGCAGAAGAGGTGAAAATATTAGAGGAAAGAACCTGGAACTTTCAGAAGCCATAAACACTGCTCTGATACCGCTTGTTATGTACTGCACTTGCACCATTTGCTGAAACAGAGAAATCTTGAGAAGAAGAGATGGAAATAGACTGGGTTGAGAAAAAAATTACAAAGGGGAGAGGATTTAGAGAGGAGATATTGAAAGAGAGTAGAAATAGAGAGGGAAGAATTCTGCATTTGTTATTGATTTCAGGTATGCCTCAATTACGAGTGTTTTTCTCTATTTATATTAGTACAAAGTGTAACAAGATGTTCCTTATTAACAAAATAACTGCTCTCTCTTTTCTCAGCATCTCAATCATTCAACTCTCCAACTCAGCTCATCCCATGATCTCATCACCTTATTCATGACATATCCATATTCAGAAATTGTAAATTTCTCAGTACTAATTATCACCAGATCATTCTAGGGCGCCCTTTACCTTCTCATTCCTTCCAAAACTAGCTTATTACACTTTCTTACTGGGCATTTGATGCCCTATGTGCAAACCACCTTATTTATTATTAGACATCCATCTTAACAATCTGCATTTCTGCTATATTCATCTTGCGGTACCTTATATGTCCAACATTTGCTCCTCCATAACATAGTTGGCCTAACCATAGTTCTAAGGACTTGCTCTTTACTTTGTCAGGGATCCTATGGCAGTAGCGCACCCATGGCACTCCATTTCATCTATCATGTTCTGATTGTATATGTTACTTCATTATTCTTGGATGATAGAACCTAAATGCTTGAATTGAGTGCACTTGACACCAAAATTAACCAACCAGACTTGTTGACTACATGATGGAATTAAAAGCTTAAAGGAAGGTTCCAGTTAAGTTTTCAAGGTCATGACAGCCCTAAAGATAAGAAATTTGCATATTTAATGCCTACACAGGAAGAAATTCCAAAGAAGGCCTCCTTGCATAGAAAATACTAAAAGATACATGAGCCATACAAAGAATAATGGCTTCTTAATCAATTCAGATGCCATCCAGATCTAGTTTGTCATTTGTGACCAAGGTTGCTAATTTGAGAGCATGGTTTAAGAAAGCAAAAAGAATCAGGAATGGAAATGAAGGAAGAATAAGTATGATCGAAAGTGGTAGAACAAGATGATGAAAACACTAGGCACCAAGCCAACAATGAAGATTCAACTCCCATACCATTCTATTTCTCTGTTACAAAATATTAAACTCAATCGACTCCAACTTGAAGCATTCAAAATAACTTAGATCACCACAGCATTTATCTCAAAACCGTAGTTAAGGAAGCGAAAACCCAAGCACTCAAACCTAATAATTGTACAGCAGTATGAATATATCCACAAAAAGCATGAACAATAACATTATGATAACTTCAAAGAAAATGCAGGTTCCTATCAAATTGAAGATTCAAACGTCCATATAAGAACCATGACAACTAATGCATCACTTTCTTTAGCCATCAACAACCAGGACAGAAGGAAACCCTTCATTCTCTCTTCGGCTCTTCTTCCCATCCCTTTCAGCCTTTTAATTGTTATTTTCCTTTCTTTCATATTTCCTTCCCCCCAACTTGTATTCATGTTCACACCAATCTTTTCAACATAAGAAAACATATAGACCAAAAATGGTAGACATTAGGAGGGACAATGGGAAAAATTAGAGCATTACCTGCTCAGCATAGTTTTGTGGAAGTGCTTCAATGGTGCTGTTGCTCAGCTCCATCGAAAGATCGTAACAGCGGAGGTTGTTGTTAATCTGTGAATGACATTTACAGTGGAAAGTTATATGGTAAATAAAATCAGCATTCAACAAGAAAAAATACTTGCACAAAATTATACGAAGAGAAAAGATCACATACCATTGCACATAAAGGTTCCAAACCAATATCAGAAGCAGGTTCCTCAAATCTCTTCCTTTCAGCTGCTTGAAAATCTATCATCACCTAAGGAAAGACAAACAGTGAAAACCGAAAAGTAAAATTAAAAGGACAAAGAAAACTCTCTGAGGCTGAGGTCACAGATTGTCATTTTAATGCTAGAACAAAGTATAAATGAATGATATGTGAATTAAATGTGTTAAATTGCTCTATTTCAGGTGAATGTAGTTTTCCACAGGTTCACACATAAAGACAGTCTACTGTCCATGTGGTGGCAGCAGAAGTCCTTGTCCTAAATGGCACAGCAGTAACAGTCAAGTGGAAAATACAACAGAAAAGATTAATCACAATAATATCATTTCAGACATCATATCATATATCTCTGTGCGTGTGTGATTAATCTTAATTATTTCATTCCACGCGTGATATCATCCCTTCTCCATGTGTATGTATCTGAAGACATCATATATTTCCATCTGTGTGAGACTGAAAATAGATCCCAACCAAATAAAAAGTACTTCTATAAACTCTAGCAATTGTGTCATGAAAGTTTGTGTGGGTGTGTGCGTTTGAAAAACAATCCCAATATATAAAAACTTTTTCTACAAAATCTAGCCATACTTGCCTGAATTATCGCCAAAGAAATCCTATATAGCATAACATCAGTGCTATTATCCCTGACAATTTGAACTTGCTCCCCTAGAATCCTAAACAGATCAACAGCAGCTGGAGTGTACAGCTTTCCATCCTCCGTTTTCTTTGGTGGCTGTACCTTATCAGCTTCCAGGATATTCAAGTACCATTTCTACAGAAACATAGGCAAAAAGTTGTGAGACCATGCAGTTGACGCTAAAAAGAATAAACATTCATAAAAGAACACAATGCACTAATGAGGTATGATATCAATACCCTGGTTGTAGCTTGCATTCTCTCGACATAAGAGTTCATGAGGGGATCCATGGCACCACTCTCTGAACAAACTTGAGCCAGAGACTCATCAACACCAAGGCCAATAAGATTATCTTGGTATTCAACTACCCAACCAGTTACCTGGTTGCAAGCATCAGAATCATGATAAACTATTCAGTCCACAAAATATAGAACTACTTAAGTAAGATATTACAAGTGGAAGATGTCCAATTTAATAAGTATTATTGAATTATCTTTGCAACTTGATAATAGTATTAATATCTATTCAGTTGCCACATAAATTCACAAGTAGTGAAAACATCTAATGCATTCTGTTATAGAACAGAACTTCCACAATAAGTCCACCAATCCTGGGTGGTGAAGCAGTCCTTGGGTTTATCTCATAGCCTGGAAATCACTTATTATTGATGAAATCCACAAAACCCCCTGTTGTTAGTATCCGGGTGTGAATAGAGATTGTTAGTTGTATTAATTAGCTGTTTGGGTTGATTAGTTGCTTGTTTGTTAGTTAGCTAGCTGGGTTGTTAAGTCTGTTACAAGCAGTAACAATAACTGCTCTTGGAGGGAAATGGCACAGCTGTTACAAGTAGTTACAAACTTACAATAACTGCTTTTGTAGGGACAAGGCACATCTATCTCTATAAAAGAGAATGATTTCATTATTGTATCAAGTAAGAAAATCAATAATACAAATCATTCTCTCTCTCTCCCTCTCTCTCTCTTCTCTTCTCGCCCTTTATTCTCTTTCTTCTCTCAATTCACCAACTCAGCCTGTGAGATTGGACTTCAAGGTTCTCTGTGTTAGGTTGAAAGGCTTATGAGGCCTATCCCTGACACCCCCATGAGAAGTCAACTAGTTCATAGGAAAACACTAGAGACACAAATAAGAAGGCAAAAAGTCCAAATCAGCCCCTGAACTTTTCATCAATGTGCAAATAAAACCAATTCGATCTTTTTTGCCAAATGAAACCCTAAATTTTTCCTTTTTAAGTCCAAATAAGTCCTGATCTAATAAATTACTATTGTTCTAATGACAATATTATTTTTGTAATTTTAAATTCAAAAAACATTTACTTAATTAAAATAGAAAATAAAAAATGCAAAAGTAAAAATAATAAAATAATACTTAAAATTACAAAAAAAATAAGATTTTATTATTAAAAAAATATTTTATTAGGTCAAGATTTATTTGAATTTAAATGCAAATTTTAGGTTTTTATTTGGCCAAAAATGTTAAATTGGGTTATTTGAACTTCGATTGTTGAGAGGCTTATTTGAACTTTTTTCCTAACAACAACAACAACAACAAGTCTTAGTCCCAAACAAGTTGGGGTCGGCTGTATGGATCCTCTAACAAATAAACTCACAGGCAATATCAACGGGTTAATGCTATGCATACACATTAAAATGTGTCAAGTCGGCTCACATAACATGGTACATAACCATCTCTCGTCAAGAACCAGATGTGCAATTGTTGATAGTGGAAAAGACATTGAAAACACATTACAGACCATCTGAGATACCTTTAGAATCTCTATATTTGATATTTCATTTGCCCTGTCACTAAGCAATCTGAGCATCTGAATGAACCTCTCAGTATACAGATTTACCATCAGTTGGAATATTTCATATCTGCCAGCAACAAAGATCAAATTAATATTTTTATGTTCATGAAATTATCGTATGTTCTGTTGTATCATTGTGTTACAAATAATGTGGTTGTAAACAAACACAGAATACATAGCAAAGAATCAGGGAGCCAATATGAGATATTTCACTCCTGTGAAACACTAATGGCCAGCTGGAAAAGTATTTAGAGAGAGAAACAATCTTAAGTTCGAAATAATAGCTGAAATCAGCAACCATCCACACAGACTAACAAAAATAGCAGATTTGGCATTGAGCAAACCTTGGAGGAAAGCATGGGGCTACATAGTCATAAATATCTCCAAGTTCTTCTCCAATCTAAATGTCAAAAATAAAAGGAAACAAATGAAATTAGAAATTTTGCAGCATCCAAAGCCCATAGAATAAAAGTGGAAGAATGGAGAATTGAAATTGATCACATTAGCAAACCAATGCTTAAAACTGTCATACAACCGCATTAAAGTAAATAAATTAAACGATAAGATAGACATCAACTTAAGAGATAAGCAAGAAAAATGCATTGATTTAATGGTATGCATGAAACTGCTATATTAACTCCGAAAGCAAGAACATCCGTGCATGGACACTTGCTAATATGCATTCATTGTCAATTTTTGTGTCCAAAACGGAACATTCAAACTTGCATTTTCAGAAGCTACACACCCATTATAACATTACACCAAAACTGACAATATGGATATTTTAGAATATAAATCATATATATGTCAGAAACTTCAGAATAGTATTTTGGAACTGCTAATTTTTGAACATTCAAGCAATAGGGTTTTATGGTAGACCTCCCTTTTTAATGAGATTTCCCCCCACAGTAACTTAGAATAAACTTAGTACAGAATAATAAACTGCATCAATGAGACAAGAATCTCAAAGCAAACTATACTAAAGAATATACATAAAATGACAGAAATTTCCATCTCAAGCACCTAGGATAAATTCCTTAATTATGTTACACAATTATACATACTGACAATACATACCGTACGGGCTTCTTCCAAAGCAGCTTTCAGGTCCTGAAAGACTAACTGGTTCACAAATCACTGTTAGAAAAATACACTCTGAACCAAGAAAATAAAAGTTCCCATATAAGACATTAAGAAAAATTACCTCAGTTAGTAGCCTATCAAAACGTCCTTCAACCGACTTCCTAATTTGCTCATAGCATTTATCCTTATACCCCTTCCCCTGAACCTTTAACTTCTGTTGTGCAAGTCTTTTGGAAGGAACCATTGTAGAAGTAGATTTTCTGGAGTTCATAAGGAAACAATGAACAAATAGATAATGATGTTTGCTTCATAAGACAAAGCTGCAATCCAGCTTGCAAGAATGGAAAAGGATAATATAAAATACAAGATCATTTATTAATGCGGCAATTGAAATCAAGTAGAAAGCAGAAAAATAAAACTAGAAGTAGCTAACAAAAGTTACATGGCAGATCTGCGAGGATTTGCTATTGTTGCCATCGCACCACCTCCTTCAGCCTCAGCTGCCTCCTCAGCAAGTTGTTGATCAAGAATCTCTTGCATTTCAACCACCCTGGAGAAAGAAAGAGAATTAAAAACAAAAGTTATCACAATTAAGTACTTCATCCATGATATGCCAAATTAATTTTATCAAAAAAGAAAAAGGGACAGATCCGTTAAATTAAAAACCACATCCAACAAAGAGAAGAACAACAAAAGCATTATTGATATCTACAAATATTCATGCCAGTCTACTAAGAGACACCACATCCAACAAATGGAAGAACAACAAGAGAATTTCAATAACTATAAATAATATAAAAAGCTTATAAAGAAAAGACGCAAACCTCAAAAGGAAAAATTGTGGTGCAAAGTTCTTTAGGGAAACAACATAAAATCGTTAGTTACTTTTATGGTGATAATGACATATTAGAAAACTTCCACTAATTGTGCATATCACTACTCAATCACAAATCCTAATTTAATCATAATCCTTATTGGAACATTTAACAAGTACCATTTCCATGGATAAAGGAGAACTACCAATCTTTTAGAAAATAAAAATAAAAGAAAAACAAAACAAAAACAATGTTTCCCAGATATTTAGCAGCCTATCTTAAAATCATCAAATACTGGACTAAGAGTTGTCAACAACATACCTTAAAGCACGAACTAGGGTTTGTGGGCTGCAAAAGTACAATTCACAAAACTTTGTTAGAGATCATCATGTAACAATCACTAGGCAAACATGTAGTCTTTTGTCCATTCAGACGCACATACAAGTTTTGTATAATCTGAAGATTAACTAATGAAAAAAAATAATCAAAGTGAATATCTTAAGAATCTAATAGGCAAATTGTTTTGCAGAAAGTGTACTTGAAAATATAAAAAAGCTTTAGAGCCATAAAATGAACTATATTTATAGCCACAATTACTCGAGTATCTCTCTTAACCACTTTCTTTAAAATGCAGGCCCAAGCAAAAAATTTATCCTAGCTTATGACATTTTCAATTTATCAACACCTAACAATTATGAAGCAACAAGAAGTCAACAACAACTCAGCCTTAATACCAAACCAGTTGGCATTGGCAACATGGATATTTTTTTCACCAATCAGCTCTATTTGAGACCATATTAAATCTTTTGACACTGCTTCCCTCCACATCATTTCAGGTCTCCCCCTTTCCCTCCTCACTCCTTTCTAAAGATTGCTGAGAATGTAATGTTTAATTTAGATCTGTATGTGTATTTATACAAGAGGAATCCTTGAAAAAATAAACAACTAAACTAGAAAACATATCTAACTTAGGACTCAATTCTAAGACCTAATCTTATAGCCAACAACTGTGACTTGGTCACACATACTAACACTCACCCTTAAGTTGGTGCGTATATATTACACATACCCAACTTAGAAATTAGGTTGTGATAGGTCCTGTTGATAAGCTCTTTAGTAAATACATCAGCCAGCTGCTTGTCAGATGTAACATGGAAAAGCTTAAGAATGCCACCAGAAAGTTTTTCCTTGATGAAGTGTCTATCAATCTCAATGTGTTTCGTACGATCATGTTGTAGTGGATTGTGAGCAATACTGATGGCAGCTTAATTATCACAGTACAGAGATGATTTAACACTTGTAGACAATTTCAGCTCCTTTAGTAACTTCTGAAGCCATAGAAGTTCATAGATACCTTGAGTCATAGCTCTAAACTCTGCTTCTGCACTTGATCTAGCAACTACACTTTGCTTCTTGCTTCTCCAAGTGACCAAATTTCCTCCCACGAATGTACAATGGCCAGTTGTAGATTTTCTATCATCTGATGACCCAGCTCAATCAGCATCAGTAAATGCTTCTTTGTAGAGGTGGCCATGTTTTAAGAAAATGAGACATTTTTCTAGAGAAGACTTAAGGTATTACAAAATGCGAACAACAACCTGCATGTGAGACTCTCGTGGATCATGCATGAATTGACTAGCCACGCTGACTGCATAAGCTATGTCTAGTCTAGTATGCGAGAGATAGATGAGTTTTCCAACTAATCTTTGATATCTCCCTTTATCAACTGAATCTTCAGTCCCTGCTTGCAACTTGATCTGGCAACTACACTTTGCTTCTTACTTCTCCAAGTGACCAAATTTCCTCCCACGAATGTACAATAGCCAGTTGTAAATTTTCTATTATCTGGAGACCCAACCCAATCAACATCAGTAAATGCTTCTATGTGGAGGTGGCCATGTTTTGAGAAAATGAGACCTTTTCATGGAGTAGACTTAAGATATTGCAAAATGTTAAAAACAGCCTACATGTGAGACTCTCGTGGATCATGCATGAATTGGCTAGCCACGCTGACCGCATAAGCTATGTCTGGTCTAGTATGCAAGAGATAGATGAGTCTTTCAACTAATCTTTGATATCTCCCTTAGTCAACTGAATCTTTAGTCCCTGCTTGCAGCTTATGGTTGCTCTCAATGGATGAGTCTACCAGTTTACAACCCAGCATACCAATTTCTTCCAACATGTACTATGAGAAGAGTAATCTTACCCTTGATTCCCTTTCCTGATCTTGCGACTTCAATTCCCAAAAAATATTGCAGTCTGCCTAGATCCTTGATTGCAAACTATTGAGCCAATTTTTCCTTCAATCGAGTCATTTCTTCTTTGTCATATTTTGTCATCACTATATCATTAACATATACTATGAGAAGAGTAATCTTAGCCTCATGATGTTTAATGAAGAGGATATAATCGGCATTGCTCTATTGATATCCAAACATGATCATGGCCTTGTTGAATCTATCAAACCGGGCTCTGGGAGATTGTTTTAGAACATACAAGGCCTTCTTCAATCTGTATACTTTTCCTTGAGTTTTCTCGTCATCAAACCCAGGTGGAATCTGCATGTACACTTCCTCTTCTAAATCACCATGTAGGAATGCATT
>CAOGCB010152114.1:0-10456 GCA_948266635.1 Cnidoscolus chayamansa
AGTTCCCCACTTCTTTATTTACTAAATTAATTATTTTTTCGTACTTTTGCATTTGGTTAGTTCCATCGTTAGTTGATTAGGACATAATTTTTATAATTAGTTTTTGAGAGTTTTGCAATTGGTTTCTGAGAGTTTGAAAGGTTTGGTTCACATGTACCTGTTATTTATTCATTGAACGTGATACGAACTTCAGACATTTAAATGGTTTAGTTTGGGTTCAGGCTTAAGTGTTAAATCTATTTTTTTTATTCATCTACTTTAGTACTTATTGTTCTGATATATGGTTTTCAGGGCCACAGAAGGAAATAGTATCAGCTCTCGAATTTCAGATTTTGGGACACTTGAACAGTCTCTTGGATTTCGCATAGAAGATGCTGTTGATCTTAGCAGAAGTATGTGGTTTTCAGTTTTTTTTTTTTTATGTCTAATTTTTTCTGTTCATTTTTAGTTCATTTGATGTAGGGAAGCTAATTGTGTCAGCATTAATTTGTAGGATATTAAGGTTTATCTCTTTCACTTGAGTTTTCTGTGGTTACCTGACTCTTGAGCTCAATCTTGGCGGAATTGAGCTTTAGTTTTTCACAGTTGGTTTCAATTTGACCAGATATTCAAGATAAGCTCAAATTGGCTTGACTCAAATATATTATAAATTTAAATAATTTTTTTGTTATTAATTTCAAATCAAAACTTGAATAAGCTTGAGTAAGAGCTTGAAGTTTATCATATATATTTAGGGTAAAATAGTTCAAATACAATAGATAAATATATTTTAAACCATACAAAAAAATTAAGTACTCAATTAACCTTGTGAGCTACCTGTTTTGACTATTATAATACTTGAACTTTGTTCAACTCATTACTTGAACTATTTGAACTTGAGTTGAATATAATTTTTGAGTATTTTGTGAGCAGAAATCAAGTAGCTCATCAGTATCTGGACCCATTTACACTGCTAGTTTTGAATTACAGCTTTGAATATGTTGCTAAGACCATGTTGTGAGATTCTATTATTTTCTCAGGCCCAAGCAATTGTTGGATGGTATATTTTACTGGGAACTAAATTCTGATGCATTCTTCTGAATTTATTATTTTCTGTATTTTAGATCCTGTATTTAATCAATTAAAATCAAGCAGCCAGGCAATTGGCACTGAAGTCCAATTTGGCACTTTGAACAAGGTATGTCTTCATATTTCCTTTACAATTCTTCTGTATTTTTTTATAGTAATTTAAAATTTACTTGAAACATTTTCTTTCTTGAAACTCCACTTGGAGTTTCAGTCACTTGCGTCCTCAGATATAAATCTGCCTGCTACTGTTGTGCGTACCCAAGCATTGCCACTGCAAAAGGAATTGCAATCAAATCCTGTTACTATGCTTGGTGGCCATCAAGAAAATTGGGGGGAGACCAATGTTGCAGATGGCAGTCCTAGAACTGATACCTCAACAGATGACACAGATGACAAAAATCAAAGGGTGAAGTCTCTTTCTTCACCATTTGGCATATGTTCCTTTGGGAAAAAAAATGTGCATTCTAACATGCTTATATGTCTCTTGTTTGAATTTTACTTTCACCAATCATGGAGGCAACATACTCTGCCTTGTCACTTGGAAGGATATTTTTTCCCCAGTGGAAAAGGCAGGCAGTTGGTCATCAGTAATAGGTTACAATTTTAGTCATTTCCTTGTGCAGTTTGAAAGAGGACAATCAACTGCAATCATGGCATCTGATTCTAGTGACAAATCAAAGGAAAAGACAGTGGATCAAAAGGTAAACTGATTTTCCCCCCTCCCTTAGAACCACTATTCAACATGATAATATATTTAGTGATTTTATTATTTTTCAATTCTATTATTTATTTTTGCAGACATTGCGTAGACTTGCTCAAAATCGCGAAGCTGCAAGAAAAAGCAGGCTAAGGAAAAAAGTAGGTGCTACTAAGATTGCAGTTGCATAGAATCCATGGTCTTTTGCTGTTATTGCATTGATTGTGATTGTTAATAAGAGTTGTAATTGTTTCAACTCTGATTGCAAGGTATTAACAGATTTGTTGCTGTCTTTCTTTTCCCATTACAGGCATATGTACAACAACTAGAGAGCAGTCGGCTGAAGCTAACTCAACTTGAACAAGAGCTGCAAAGAGCCCGTCAACAGGTTTGCTTTTTTATTTTTCTGATGTAGATATATAAACTATTGTCTCCTAATTTTATCTCATCTTTGATTGCTTTTATTCAATTTTATGTAGGGCATTTTTATTTCAAGCTCAGGAGATCAATCCCATTCAATGAGTGGAAATGGTACTTTAATCTCTTTTTTTTCCTTTAATTCTTTGTATTTCTATTACATGAAATTGGTCATGGTATAACAGAACTGTTGAAACTTGAAAGTTTTCACATCTTATGTGTGATCAAGTGAAGCCATCTACAATTATAGAAATCCTTTCAGGTTTTTAGATATATGCCAAAAGGTATAATGTCAGCAAGCATGTATAGTATTTATAAAGGACCTACTAATTTCTGATAGACTGTCTCAAATGCATGAATCTTTGTAAATCACCAGAATATGAAGTGTAGTGCGGCTGTTACAGGCTGTTAGTGTTATGCTACTGTACATCAACTGTCATGGCAGGCAAATATAGGAAAGCTTTCTGTTTTCTGTTTTTGCCTTTTTTTTAGGTGGAGGGTGGGTTTACATGGATTAATTGGTGACACTGCCAATTGTATTTCTAGAAATTATTATGTAAAAATTTTAAACCTTAAAAATAAGTTTATTTCTTTTAATTTCTATTTAGAAGTTGAATCAGATCTGTTGCTTTTTTATTTCAGTTTATTGTTTTAATTTACGGTTAGAATATATTAATATAAAAATCAGCTTCTTTTTTTTTTAAAAAAAAACTTTTTGTAATAAACTGTTTCTTTGACCTTTGTTTACTATAAATTGTTAAATATATGAGAACTATGATATTTATTTAAGTTCTTCTTTTAGTGTTGGTTTGAGTCGTCTTGCTAATTTTGTAATATAGTTCACAATATCAGAGCTGATTTGATGTAATTCTATTATTCGAAACTCCTCCTTAACCTTGTTATATGATTCAGATATTGCTTGAGCATTATTTTTAATTTCTTTCAATTGATTTGTTTGTGTTTCTCCCTGGTCACCCTTGACCACTGGATGCTATTGCCGAGTAATGTGATACAAATATTTGATCCTAGAAACAATCTTTTTCTTTCTTTGCATTACTCTGCAGGTGCCTTGGCATTTGATGTAGAATATGCACGGTGGCTAGAAGAACACAACAGGCAGATAAATGAGCTGAGAGCTGCAGTTAATTCACATGCAGGAGACACTGAACTTCGTACTATTGTTGATAATGTCGTAGCACAATTCAATGACATTTTCAGGCTGAAGGGTATTGCAGCCAAGGCTGATGTTTTCCACATCTTGTCAGGAATGTGGAAGACACCAGCAGAGCGATGTTTCATGTGGATAGGTGGCTTCCGCTCATCTGAGCTCCTGAAAGTAAGTTTTGTCTTAGCATTTCCTTCATGTTTTTAATTCATTAAAATTTGTAATGCAATGGTTTTCCTCTGCTGGTGGCTTTATTTATAAGTGGGCAAATGCAATATAATAAGATATGTGTAACATTGATGATGTTCTCTTGTTAGTTAGTTTATGGGCAAAAGAATTAGCTGCTTCTGTAATAGAATTCATATACTAAAACTTGACTGTATTACATGTTGTGGGACTTCTCTGAACTTTCAATTGTTTGCTCTAGTGGGGTTGTTG
The DNA here is from genome assembly GCA_948266635.1 of Cnidoscolus chayamansa. NCBI lineage: Eukaryota > Viridiplantae > Streptophyta > Magnoliopsida > Malpighiales > Euphorbiaceae > Cnidoscolus > Cnidoscolus chayamansa. The sequence continues at coordinate 3,786 of CAOGCB010152114.1, forward strand.
AAGAACTGGAAGTAGGCTGTTAATGTTGTTTGGTTTTTAGCTAGGATGTTTCATGAAGGGAGCCTATTTTTAGGTTACATTTAATACTTCATCTGGCTTAATTGACATGAGTTTCATGCATTGGAAGATCATTATGCAAGTAATATTGTTGTACTTTGCAATGGACCTTATGGCTATGGTCTTTTTTATGTGTCTAATTGAGAAAGAGATGCCGTGTTTTCATACTTGGACCTTTGTTGCTTCTGGCTTTTGTTTTTTTCTTTGTATAATCTTATTGGGATGCTTTTGTGTGTTAGGCCTGTAGGGATGGAAGGAGGTTAAATCTAATAACTTTATTTCTGCTTTCCTGTCTCTTACTTGAAGCCTGATTTTGCTTTTTTTTTTACATGGAAAAAATAATGCGAATGTAGGAGCTAAAATCTCATATATTTGAATCATATTCTTTTCTTTAATGTTTACAGTCTTTGCATTAAATTTTTATGGGTTTATTTAGAACTGTATAACATAAACAAGTCAAATAATGTATTAGATTAAGAGCTTTTTGCCTCTGACTTTTTTCCCATGTAATATTGGATTGTTTTATCACTTCACGATTTTGAAAATATAATGAATGCTAATTTCCCTCTCATTTAAACTTGTTAATGTGATTAAAAGTAAAGTGGTTCTCATTTTGTTACTGCTGAAGTACTTGTAACCATATCCCACTTAAATTCTCCATTTTGGATTGACTGAATGCATTTTATGTTTGTCACTTGAGCTGAATTAGAATTTCTGAAATTGGTATAGCTTCTTGTGAATCAATTGGAGCCTCTGACTGAGCAACAGTTGATGGGCATCTGCAATTTGCAACAATCATCCCAACAGGCCGAAGATGCTTTGTCACAAGGAATGGAAGCATTACAGCAATCTTTGGCTGAGACATTGGCCAATGGCACACCTGGTTCATCTGGTTCTTCTGGGAATGTGGCAAACTATATGGGTCAGATGGCTATGGCCATGGGAAAGCTTGGAACTCTAGAGGGGTTCCTACGCCAGGTATTTTTCCTTAAGAGCTATGTCTTCCTTTTCCCTAGATCCTTGAAATATTATATAGCTTTCTGGTGCAGTAGCAGTGGCAGAATGCTTTATTAGTGTTCATTTTATGAACTTGATCACATTTTGGATTTCATTTATTTTCAAGAGTATGTTCCTCCCTTTGTTTTAATTGTCATCTATAAGCAAGCCAGTGTCCTTTATGTAGCTGGATACCTATACCCTTTGAAAGGTTTCTATCATGTGCCATCTCTAGGTTAAAAAGAGATACTGGCACACACCACACATGCTAGCACATACTAGCTTGCTTGCTATGCATTCTTGGGCTTGAGTAGATGTTTCTATGGTGTCTCAGTACCTATCAATGAATCTAATTGTTGGGATATGCAGGAAATAGAGGAATACTGATTAGTTGCAATATTTTCCAATTGATTACCATCTGTATATTGTGATACTTAATGTGAACCAAAGTTTTACTTGTTTTGTTCGAATTGGTTGATGCCCTTGATGTCTTATAGTTTTTAAATTATCAGAATTGGAGAATACTGCAGCTTCTTTTGTTCAACTTCTAAAAGTTCCATTAGGAGTGTGGAAACCAATTATTGGTTTAGAAAAATTAACAGAAAATAAATCCTGAAAAATTAATAATCGTATCTCTCCCCTTCCTTTACTAGATTAGGGGTGATCATTTAATCTTTTTTTTTTCTCCTGGTTCACTTGGCAAGCAGCTTGTAATTCTTTCTTTAATCATACACTTCTTCTTCTCCCACCGACCCTTCTCTTCTTTTGAGGATCATAAAGTTACATTCCTTACCAACCCCCCTCCCCCCTCAAGTGTTCTAAATTATTTGGGTGTGGTTATATATTTATATATATATATATATATATATATATATATATTCCTAGATTGTTCTTGTTGAGAATATGAATCTTACATCAGTTAGGTAGAAGAAATATATACTTGCTTATAAGGCCTTGGCAATCCTCCCATCACAAGCTAGCTTTTGGGGTGAGTTAGGCCCATGCCTATTTTCTTAACATTGTATTATTGCCTCTGATTCGATGTTGGGCCTTCAGTTTGTGTTTGGGTTAGGTGTAATGGTTCCTCCTGTTTGTATTTCACACTCCTGTCGGTGTGGGCATGAAGGGGAGTGTTGAGAATATGAATCTTACATCGGTTAGTTAGGAGAAATATATACCTGTTTATAAGGCCTAGGCAATCCTCCCCTCACAAGCTAGCTTTTGGGGTGAGTTAGGCCCATGCCTATTTTCTTAATAGTTCTCATGGCCTTCTTCTTTTTCATGGTTGATGTTTTTTTTTTTGATATTCAAATTTTAGTATATTTCAAGTTTTAATTACTTGTGAAGTAGGATATAGGCAATTATGCATCCTTTAGCCCTGCAGTTTACTCTGTAAGGATTTGATAAGCTTTGGTGTTTGGTAACCCAAAACTACTTGTGGAAGCTGAAAGCTTCAGATAGTTGTAAGGTTAGATCCATAGTTCCTCGCCAGATTTTAACTGTCATTTTCATGTTGTTTTTAGTTAATTGCTGCATACATTGAATTGAAAAGATAGTGTTAAAACCTGCAAATTTTATTGAAGTTCATTGTTGAATGTCTTGTGTAGAAATGGATAATGTGAAACTAGGTTGCATGTATAATGGGTATTTTATGGTATTTAGATGGAGTGATTTGAATTTGATATTTAATTTACTGTAATGAGGGTTAAAATGAATGAACTTTTTTGGCTGATAAATCATGAATAAGGTTTAAATTTATGAATGAGAATGCAGAGTGCTTCAAGGATGAATAGAAATCTAAGAGAGGTGGTGAAATTTCAAATATGCTCTGGATTTGGTTGAAGATTTATATTTTCCTCTTGAGTTCAAATCTGTATTCATGTAATGTGAACAAAGCCCCAGATCAAATTCATGATTCATATCACCTAAATAACTGCAATTTTTGTGGTATTTTGAGTTACAACCGTCGATTGGAAAGCAAGAGGGAAACTTGAAGAAGCCTAATACTGTTTACACAACTCTGCATGATAAACCAATAGAATATGGTTTTACATGAAGGCCTTGACATTATTTAAAAGGGTACTGTGAATTGTATGGGTAATGACTGTTGTCACCGTTATATAATGGTAAGGCCTTTATTTACTAACGGTAAGTCGGTAATGACCATTACCCTCAATAATGCATTGCTAAAGTGACATGCACAAACACTGTTCTTTTTTGTTCATTTCCAAGTGTTTCAGCTATCCACAGTAATTGTTTTTATTGTGTTCTCTTCTCTCAAAATTTTACTCTATTTTCTCCTAATTCTACAAACATCTAGATCAAAGAGGAAGAACAATACAACAAAAGTATTAACATTCAACAATAAAGTATTGTAATAATTACAATAGACTTTGGATACAATAAATTGATACAATGAAATAGATCTTGAATATTTATATAAGAACAAAATTTTGAATTCAATTAAATTAATAAAATAGGACATATTTTAGACACAATAAATTGATATAATAAAATGAAATTTGGTGTAATAAATAAATTTAATTCTCTTTATTTTCTAAACAATTCAAATCATTTCACATATAAAATTGTTTTAGCAGGTTTTCTTCCTTTTTGAATATTATCTTTTTCTTTGCCTTCTTGGAGTAGGCATGAGTTGCCTAAAATATAAAATTTAAACCAAATAAAAGTACAAAAAAAATCGGGGAAATACAAATATATAATTATATGCTCAATTTAGGAAGGATATCATTGAAAACAATATTTATTCACGATTGAGGATTAATACATAGCTGACCCCAACTGGTTTGGGACTAAGGCTTGTTGTTGTTGTTGAGGATTAATACATGTTCTTTTGCATGGATGTTAGTACGCATTTTGTCTTCAGTATGAACTTGCATAATAAGAAAATAAAGATAGTATACATAATTATAAAGGATTTGAACACACCGATACATCTGAAAGAGTGTAAATACAATTAAAGAATAGAATCGTATTTAAAATAGGATATAAAATATTACATGAGATTTAATATAGAATCCTAGAGAATCGTATAATAGTTGAATTAATAATAGAATTATATTTAAGATAGGATATAGAAAACCATATAGAATAAAATATAGAATTCTAATGATACATAAATTATATAGTATTCGAATCATGAATATAATATGGTTCATACCACATAGATCACACATAATTTTATGAAAAAGCGTATATTGAAATTGAAATAAAATTTTTATATTAGTAGTTATAATTATATACAAAAAAATTAAAATTAAGATAAATTATATTTATATATTGATAATTATTTATGAAAAATTTATTATCAAATAAAATTTAAACAGAATTATTTATACAAAATAAAATTAATAAGAATAAAATTAACAGTTATCTATGAAGAATTTAAAAGTTTATCATATCTTAAAACTTTAAATTAATTTAAATAATAAAAATAATAAAAAGTATATAATAAAATTGAAATAAAAAATTTATATATGAAAAATTATTCTACTGATAGTTATTTATAAAAAAAATAAAATTAATATGAATATAATTTTGTGTGAAATTTAAAAATTAAAATAATCTTAAAACTCAAATTAATTTAAATAATAGAAAATAGTATAAATTTAAATAAATAAAACGTGAAATAGAATTTGGTTATATTTATAATAATCAACGTAAATTATTTTCTTTATTATAAATTCTAAACAGACAAGGGGTAGAACAGATAACATAAATTCTTTATTTTATTTTAGCGTTCATTATTTATTAAAATTTCAATTTGTATTAAACAATATAAAATGAATAAAAAAAATGATAGAAAAATAAACAGTGTGGACTGGGAGTATTTTTGGGCAATCCTAATGTTCTTCCTCTGCACATTTATATATGGTATATAAAGGCGAATCTTTTTGATGTTTTTACAATATCTTTTCTTTATTTGATAGAAAAGCATTAAATAAAAATTTAATCTTCATTTATATTTGCTAATACCAAGTATATTTATAAATTAAAAGATATTATGCACTTTTTCTAATAACCTCTTCCTAAAAATTAAAAAGTTTTAACTTTTTATGGTGGTAATATGATTAGTTATTTACTATCTACATAATTATTCTGAATATAAATTAATTAATGCTAATGAAGTTTAAGAATGATAGATTTAATATATTTATTTGATTATTTATGCTTATTATATCCGTTTATGTATCTAAGTTCTAGTTATATCTACCAAATCTACTTATTTCATCTAACTTTGCAAGTTTTTTTTTGAAAAAATTGCGTAGCGCTCAACCATTACCGTTATATTACAGCTGTTATAGGCTTGTTTTCGTTGCTTGTATTATGACCGCGATTTAAAACCATTGCATTGGGCTCTTCAAGATTTGTCTGGTCCTGTTAAGGTGGTGTATGATCTAAGGATGTTTAAAATTTCTTTATAATTTTTAAAGTTTCTACTTCCAATTTGAAAATTCTTTTCTCATTTTGAACTTTCTACTTCCATTTGAAATTCTCTTTGACGTGAAATATCACTTATTGCCTTGTCTCTTTATGCGAATCGCCTATTTGAGGATTACCTTAGGTTCAAAGCAGCTTCAGAACTTAGGTTGATTTTGTGATCTCAAAGCACGAGGCATTTTCCTTTTCAACACTTTGTTCTTGTTCCCTCTTCTGTAATAGAACAAAGTTGCATTATTATGAATGTACTGCCTTGTACAATATATTTTTATTATCCTGATTGTCATTCATATTCTGTCATTATTTTATTCTTTTGGGTTATTGTTAATTTGCTTTGGGATTGTCAGGCTGATAATCTGAGACAGCAAACACTTGAACAAATGCACCGTGTATTGACAACCCGGCAGTCGGCTCGTGCCCTTCTGGCAATAAATGATTATTCCTCTAGGCTTCGGGCCCTCAGTTCTCTGTGGTTGGCACGGCCACGTGAATGATGGAATGAAAGCAATATCAGACCCCTATATAAAGTTAGTTTGTAGATTTAACTCTGTGAACTCACCTGATAACTTGGGAGTTTTCTTTAGAAATGATTATGATCCATATACATGGTGCGGTTGGAAGTCGTCTGCTCAACAATTGTATTACAGTAGGGTCATGGTTGATGTAGTTATAGGTTCTGCATTGCAGCTGTAACTCAAGGTATGTATTGTAGATTTATGGTTATCTTGTGTTGTAAAACATTTAATGCCCAATAATTCGATCAAGTTTGATGTTTGGTAGAAGTGATAAAAGAAAGATAGAAGTGGTACATGTAACATAGTTTACAGTGATTGATTTGTATACTAAAAATCAGAATCAGGGTGTTTTGAGATTTGTTTGGCATGTACATGTTTCTTTTCGCAATTGTTGATTATGGGATGCCATTGCCAATTATACAAATTACAGTGTTAGGATGAATAATTTGTATTCAAGTTCGCATATGTGAAAAGTGTATGAAATAGCTGAGCAGGTTCTATATAGACTGGGCAAGAAGTTGCTGAGGCCAGTTGAGAGCCATGACCCACAGAAGTGGGATGCGTAGTATGTATTCAACAACTTGCTTTTCTAGTAAAATAGGAACTCCCTTCAAAGATTAGGAGATTTCTGGTTTGTAAGAA
>CAOGCB010152581.1:0-10199 GCA_948266635.1 Cnidoscolus chayamansa
ACTTGCAGCCACTAGCTTCTTATCTGGAGCACAACTAGTTCCCAAGTTTCATTTTTGACGAGAGCTTTCATTTCTTCTATCATAGCTTCTTTCCATTTTGGATCTGTAATAGCTTCCTTCCAATCCTGTGGAATAGACATAGAAGAAAGAGACAAGGCAAAGGCTCTATATGTGGGAGATAAGGAATCATAAGAGACATAGTTAGATATAGAGTATTTTGTACATGCCCTGACCCCTTTTCTTTGAGCAATGGGTAAGTTTAAATCAGAATAAGAATATAACTCACCAGAGGATTCCTACAGTATAGGAGGCATGATGGCTTTTCCAGACATGTTTTTCCTCGAAAATTTCAAAAAATCGAGTCTATCTAACCTCCCAAAAACATTTGGAATAATAGTCTCCTCATTCTCCTCCTGAACAACAGTTGGAACAATAGTCTCCTCATTCTCCTCCTGAACAACAGTTGGAACAATAGTCTCCTCATTCTCCTCCTGAACACCAGTCTCCTGTTGCCCTTCCTGAACAAGATCACCAAGAACCATAGGCATCACCTTTACATTATTACTATCCCCCTGAAGAGGTGATTGGATCGTGCCAAAATAAGGTTCAGACTCCCGAAAGGTAACATCCATATTGACATAAAACTTCCTAGATGGAGGGTAATAACATTATAACCCTTTTGGGTTGGAGAATACCCAATAAGCCCACATTTTAGAGCCCTTGGATCAAGTTTGCCAATATTCCTCGTATGGACAAAGCATACACTTCCAAAAACCTTTATTTAGACAAGGAGAGTAGTTAAGAAAGCCTTTAGAATTGCCTGTCATATGTCTATTCGCACCAGAATCAATAATACATGTATTAAGATGAGCACACGGATTACCTGATTTAACAAAATTAAATGTAGCACCTGAGGCGGAATTGAGTTGGGATAGAAGCTGCCGAAATTAACCAATTTCATCAGAAGAGAGACTTGCAACTGAAATTGTCTCCTTGGAAGATTCTACTATTTCTACCGCATTTGCCCGAGCCTATGTTGAATTAGCTCGTTTTCCGCGACCCCGAACAGGTTCCCATGTAATTTCCAGCAAGTTTCCTTTGAATGTCTCGGCTTTCCATAATAATCACAATGTAACTGATTTTTATCAAAGGTAATACTTTTTGTCTGCTCATGAGTAACATGTGCATTTAGGCCTGATTTCTCAACCGATACAGTGTAAAGCATGGCACTTCTTCTGGTCTCTTCCTGCTGAATATAAGAATGTGCCTCCTCAAGAGAGGGAAAAGGAGATCTGCCAATAACTTGAACTCTCAATTGATCAAATTCAAGATTCAAACCAGCCAAAAAATCATACACCCTTACTTTTTCAATCATAGTTTATATCAATACTGCATCATCAGCACATTTAGCTTGAAAATCCTGATAATAATCGAGCTACTGCCATAAACTACTCAACTTAGAGAAATATTCTGAAACGGAAAGCTCATCTTGTTTTGTGCCACAGATCTTATACGAAGTTCAAAGATTCGAGCATTGTTTCCCATTCAAGAATAGGTATTTTTTGCAGCTTTCCATATTTTTCCCGCAGTATCATGTAGTAAATACTGTTTAGAGATTTTAGGGTCCATAGAATTAAGAAGCCAAGACATAACCAAAGAATTATCAGAATCCCATTGACTAAAAATGGATCAGTAACAGATTGTGGCTTTTTATCTCCATTAATGTATCCCTGCAACCTTCTAGCTTTAATAAACAGTAAACATAATCGAGACCAAGCCAAATAAGTACTATACCCATCCAATTTAATAGGGCTAATTTGAATATAGGGACTATCACTAAAAACGTGACGTGTATCTACTTCATTCCCTTCCTTAATGTCTGCCATGATGATAGAGTGACTGAAAAATAGGCAGAGATAAATTAAAAAGTCAGAACTTGTTTAGAGAAACCCCAAAAAACACAACGTCAGAATTGACCAGTTAAGGGCTGATCGGAGTCTCGGGAGCCGGAGATCAAATATGGGCAGAAACTCGAGTCGGATGATGGCCGGAATCGGTGGCACGCGCCCCCACGCTCCGGCACATGAACAGTGTTTCGAAGCTTCAGGCAGCGCTTGATGCCACGCACGACGTCGGATGGGTGTGAAATTCCGGCGACCGGCCGAACAGAGGCTGGGCAATTGTCTGGTGTGGGCAGTGTTGATAAAGGAGGAGGAAGAAATTCAACTCCTTAGTTGGACGAAAAACCAGAAAAACAATTTTAGATGCAGGAAAGAGAAAACTCAATCTCCGGGATCGTAACTAGCTCTAATACCATGAAGATTTTTGAGAAATTTATTTTATTAAATTCTCTAATAATGTTTACAAACTATATACATGTATATATATAGTAAAGCTATCCTAATAGAGTTAGAATTCCTAATTAAGGAATAATCCTAATTAAAGGACTTTAATATTCCAAGTCTGTCAACACCGAGTCAGGTAAAAATACATGTCTGGTTTCTTCCTCGTCCAAATAGGTCATTGATTCTAGTGCAACAGATCATATGACAAGTAATTCTACCCTTTTGAGTACCTTTCAGTCTCATACAACTTATTCGTCAGTCACTTTAACTAATGGATCTACATCTTGTGTTATTGGATCTGAAGTTGCTAACCCAACGTCATCTCTTTCCTTATCTTCTGTTTTCTATTTATCCAAGTTTTTTTTTAATTTACTTTATGTTAGCAAACTTCCTCGAGCTTTAAATTGTCGTGTCTCATTCTTCCCTAATTATTGATTATTTCAATGAAACAAATTATTGGTAGAGATTGTGAGTAAGGAGGTCTCTATCTTCTTGAGAATCAACTTCCAAGATCTCTTGTTTGTTCTAGTTCTCTGTCTCATTTCGAAATTCATTGTCGGTAGGGACATCCTTCTTTATCTACGTTAAAGAAATTATGTCTGCAATTTAAGTTTATGTTTGTTTTAGAATATGAGTCATGTCAGTTTACTAAACATTATCATTCTCATTTATCTTCTTGTGTGAATAAACGGGCTTCGTCCCCTTTTAAGTTAGTTCATTCAGATGTTTGGGGTCCATGTCTTATAGTGTCAAAAGCGAGATTTAAATATTTTGTTACCTTCGTTGATGATCATTCTCGTGTTACATGGATACATCTAATGAAGGCTCGTTCAAAATTATTTTTTATCTTTCGTGCATTTTGTGCTGAGTTAAGACCAATTCAATATTTCAAAGTTATAATACCAAAGAATATTTTTCAGAAAAATTTCAAAATTACATGACTCAGAATGGCATTCTTCACCAGTCTTTTTGTGCTGATACTCCATTGCAAAATGGAGTTGCAGAAAGAAAAAAAAGGCACCTCCTTCAGATAGCTAGAGCTTTACTTTTCCACATGAAAGTTCCAATATGTTTTTGGGCTGATGCTGTGTCTACAGTTTGTTTTTTCTATTAATTGTATGCCTTCATTTATTCTAGACGATAATATTCCATACTCTATTTTGTTTCCTTTTAAATCTTTGTTCCCTATTGAATCTCGTATTTTTTACAGTACTTGTTTTGTGAGAGATATTCGTCCACATTTAACTAAATTAGATCTTAAGTCTCTCAAATGTGTATTTTTGGGTTACTCATGTCTTCAAAAGGGCTATAGGTGGCTCTCTCTTACTTTAAATCGCTATCTTTTTTCTTCAGATGTTAGCTTTTTTTAGTCTACTCTGTTCTTTCCTTCCCATCAACTTATGCAAGTCAGGGCAAGTTTGATGAATTTTTGGTTTACACCATACAAGTCCCTCATACACAGATTCTGTCAACACCTGTTCGACCTCCTGTCACTCACGTTTACTCCAGGAGATCAGAGCATCGTGACTCATACCCTCAACCAGAAGCTTCTTCGTTGGAAGATTGAATTACCACTATTAGTCCTCCTTCATAACTTCACATCCCTATTGCTCTTCAAAAAGGCAAATGTAAGTGCACTTATCCTATTTCATCTTTTGTGTCATATACTCCATTATCGTCTCCTTCTCGTTTCTTTCTCATCTCCATAGATTCAATATCTATTCCTAAAACTGTTAGAGAAGCTTTATCTCATCTTGGCCGGTGTACAGCAATGACAAAAGAATGTTGGCTTTAGATGCTAATAATACTTTGGAGTTAGTGTCTTTACCTGCAGATAAGCAAGTTAATGGTTGTAAATGGGCGTTCATAGGAAAAGTAAATTCAGATGTTTCTATAGCTCGTCTAAAAGCACGCCTTGTTGCTAAAGGTTGTGCTCAAACTTATGGAGTTAATTATTCAGATACTTTTTCTCATGTGGCTAAATTTACATCCGTTCGACTATTTATCTCTATGGCTGCTACAAATAATTGGCATTTGCACCAGCTTGATATAAAAAATGCATTCTTTCATGGAAATCTTCAAGAAGAGGTGTATATGGAGCAACCGCATGGATTTGTTACTCAAGGGGAGTTAGATAAAGCATGTAGGCTTCACAAATCCTTGTACGGTTTAAATCAAAATCCTCGTGCTTGGTTTGGGCGATTTAGTGAGGTGGTTCAAAATTTTGACATGAAGAAAAGTAATCTAATCATTTTGTATTTTATAAGTATTCCGAGAATGGCCTAATTTTATTAGTAGTCTATGTAGATGATATAATTATTACAGGTAGTGATATCACAAGAATTTTGTCTCTCAAATCATTCCTAAATACCATTTTCAGATAAAAGACTTGGGCATGTTAAAGTATTTCTTGGGTATTAAAGTTTTAAGGTGTAAAAAAGACATATTTCTATATCAGAGAAAATATATCCTGGATTTGCTAGCAAATATAGGAAAATTAGGTGTTAAGCTTTGCAATACACCGATGACTCATAATCTCCAACTTACAACACACCGATGACTCATAATCTCCAACTTACAACAGAGGATGGTGAATTATTTGAAGATCCAAAGAAATATAGGAGGTTGGTTGGAAAATTGAACTACTTAATAGTGACTCGTCCTGATATTGCTTACTCTGTCAGTGTAGTTAGTCAATTTATGTCTGCTCCAATTGTCACTCATTAGAATGTTTTGGGACAAATTTTATGCTATTTGAAGGGAGCTCCATGATGTGGCATCTTATATAGAAACCATGGACACTCAATATTGAGTGCTTTTCTGATGTAGATTGCATAGGATGCAAGGTCGATAGGAAATCAACTTCAAGCTACTGTGGATTTCTCAGTTTCTAGAAGATATTGAAATCAAAATCCCTTTGCCTGCGAAGTTGTGGTTTGATAATCAAAGTTGCTCTGCATATTGCTTCAAAACTTGTATTTCATGAACGGACCAAGCATATTGAAATTAATTGTCACTTTGTTCGTCAGAAAATTCAGCAAAATATTATTTTAACTGGATATGTTAAGATTGGAGAGCAGTTGGCGGATGTTTTTACAAAAGCTTTGAATGGTGCACGCATTGATTATATTTGTAATAAGATAGGCATGATTGATATCTATATTCCAGCTTGAGGGGGAGTGTTACAAAAAACATAGTATTTGATATATATTAGGAAACAAATAAGAATTGTAGATAGTTGAGTAGGTAGAACTTGAGTAGGTCACTAGTTTAGGACATATTTACGTATATAATTGTATACCGATCTCTTTATTAATATCAATAAAACTCCCTTATTCTTTTCAACAAGAATTAATATTATGGTAGGACCCTTTTGTAATCTCTACACAGAGATAATAAATTATTAATAAAAGAAAACATATTTCAGAAAATTAAAAGATCTCAAGCTCTCTCACAACAAGTCTTATGTGTCAAGAGAGTTCCCTTTGATGAGCTCCTCCTCTATCTATTGTCTTATGACCGGATACGTAATTTGGTATTGTAAGAAACAACCTTAAGGACAAGGTTATTTTTGAGGGGTGACATTGATAACAATATGGATGGAAGTTAAAGGAGTATGGAGAAGTTTCTTCTTTTGGGTAAGATAGAAGGTCATCAAATGGAGAGAATAAGCAACTATAAGCATGCTAAGTAGCCCAAATAAAGTAGTTCGAATAATGGACATATTGAATTAGTATTCTCTTGTATATTGGCATTATTGTTGGGCCATAATTCTCTTAGAATCTCTAGAGAACAATTTGATTAGTGTTATTATCATTTGACTATATTTTGCATGGCATTGAACTATTTCTTGAACATTTCTTATAATTGCAGTAATAGAACTTTGTTCATATAGTTCCTCTTAGTTGTCTTTTTGTTTCTATTTCTCATATTAAGGCTTCTTAACTCCATCATTTTTGCCATTTAGCTTTGTTTAGGATCACTTAGCATCAATATTTAAAAATTGTAATTATTTTGATATTACTTTCTTCCTTGTCTTTTTTGTCTCCCTTTCCCTTTGCTTCTTTATAGTTATTAAAGGGGTGTAAGGCACACACGCTAAGGTAGTAATAGTCCTAAAGCCTTGGCATAAAGCACAAAGTGTGTGTTTAATTAAGGTGAGGTAAAAAACTTGAAAAATAAAATGAAAAATTCTTGCATTACTTGTAATTATTCATAATGCAACCATATTTGATATGTTGTACTAAGTAGGTCAATGTTCCCTAGTTATGTGCCTAGCTATGTGAGAGAACTTGAAAATTTGGTTAATGATTTTTGTCAATGATTTATCACCTGTTATTACTTATTACCAATTATTTAATTTCCTTGGATTTTTTAGGTGATTTTCAAAAATGTTCTTCAATATTGCCATTATCAACAAGTTGATCAAAATATTTTTGAAGAACTCTGTGAAAATATCCTTGAGTTATTGCAGCATATTCCATGTCAAATTCTAAATAAACAACTATTTAGTCCTTCAAATTTTCTATTATTAAGGCTGAAACAGAACAGAAGAAAAAAAAAAAGAAAAGAGAGAGGGAGAGAGAGAAAGAGAGAGATTATGAGAGACTAAGAGCTTGGTTATTCCGTCAAGCTAATTAGGGTATTTATAATTGTTTACAAGCATTCAAAATAGGAAGAGATAATATCAATCCCTTAATTATAGCCCAAGATCCTCACAATCTCCTAATTACACTCCCAATTACAATACATATTTCAACAAACACATTCTTCACTCTAGTTCTAAAGGATATATTAAAATATCTCTCTTTTGTAATTGTTAATAATCAGATTAACCAAGGACTTTCTATAATTCATATTTTTCAATGATGTATCACCTATTATTACGAAGTAGTTAATGAAGACAGCATACAAAAAGAACTCGAGAACAACATTCAAGCACAAAGAAAAAAGGCGCAACAAAAATAGGAAGGAAATCTTATTGAAGATAGGGAGAGAAAGAACACAGCATACCAAGGGGGTAAAAGAAGGCATGATAGATGAAGATTGAAGCATGAAGTCGTGTTGTAGATCCATACACCTTTCACCATAGCTTCACCTTAAAACCTATTTGATTTGTGCTTTTTTGGCTTCCAGCATTGAGTTATAGATTTCATAAATCTCTTCTCCAATCTCCACTTCGCTTTTATCTTCACATCTAAGACAAATAGCCTGTACTTAGTAATTAAAGCCTCACTAGCAATAGCTGTGCAATTCATGCATAGAGAGAATCAAATATAAAGAATCAAGACAACACTGTTATGATAAGAAGGAGAATAGAAGTGTACAGCGGAATATGTGTATAAATAGGAATACTATTGTAATTGATGGAAGGCGATTGAGAATTTAATAGAACAACAGTTACTCTCTTTTTCTTCTCTCTCTTCTCTTTCTATTTCCCCTCCTTGTTTCACTTCTTTCTGCCCTTCTCTCTCTTTTCCTGCAGATTTAGTGCTTATGTAACGAACATGTAATAAATTCACCTCATTTTCTTTCAATCCAAATAAAAAAAATTATGCATAGTTTTAAACTATTGCATACAACGCATTGCAACATAATCTACTTAAATCAAGTCTTTTCGAATGCAATGTATCACAACTCTTCCTAGTTATGAGAAAATACAGTAATTCATATTACCATATGTGCAACAATTTAGAAAAACAAAACAAAACAAAACAAAACATCCATGTAATTACACAAAAACAGTACCAAACGCTTCCATTTAGCATACGAGTAGTGTCAAACGGAGGTCCGAGTACACTTTACTATGTAAAAAACACACACTTCCAAACAATTTCAAGTCCACGCATAAAATTATTTCAGCAGAAATCATCAAATTAATCATGAATTCCTATTCGAGACAATGCTGAAGCAAACTACTGCAACAATTTGAACCGAAAAATTATTTGTTTCAACCACCTTGTCTTTGCTTCCACTTCCACCACTTGAATTCACTATCTCATCTACCATTGTTTTGTATGTCTTTTTATTTCCTTTAACACAAACTACAGTGTATCCTTGTCTTTTCCTCAAATCACTTGAATTCCCTCTTCAATACAACGTAGGAGGCCTTTTTTTTTGTGATAGCATACATCTTGTACTAAATTTATCAAATATAATTAATCCTTTCAATATTTAAAGGGAAATTTACTATTTAATCACTGTGGTGTAATGAAACTAATTACTTAGTCACTATTTTTTTAAAAAATACATTAAATAGTCCTTGTATTTTTGAAACTGTTAAATATTTAGTCCCTATTTTTTTCAATCCATTAACCATTTAGTCCTTCTATTAATTTAAATCGCTAGTAAAGCATGAAAGGACTAAAATGCCCTTGTTTTGATTTAGTCTTCATAATTTAATATATAACTGCTTAGTCTTTGTAATTTCAAAATTATAATTATTTAGTCTTTGTAATTTCAAAATTACAACTATTTACCTCTATAATTTTGAAATAACAACTATTAGTCCCTGAAATTAACAAAATGGACTAAGTAGCTAATAATTTGAAAAGACATGGACTATATAGTGTATTTTTTTAAATAGAGAGATTAAATAATTAGTTTCACCAAAACATAAGCACTAAATAGTGATTCTTCCTGTTTAAAAGAAACTCATTCTAGAGAAGAGACGATGAGAGAACTAAAAAAATGAAGAACTATCAATAAAACTTTATGAAGAATAGAAAAACTAAGGAAATAGGCCCTACCAAAAGCAGCAGAACACCTAAGATTAAGTTTAATCCAATAGGATTAGCAATTCTTCAAGTTCATAACTAATATTTTGGTGACACAAGGTAATACTCATATATCTAATCATTAAGCAATTTAGTTCCCTTTTTTCATGTCCCTTCTCTCATTAGTCGCTAAATGCTAACCACGTGAGAGTTTTTATTGTCCTCAATAAAACATCCTCAAACAGCTTCAATATGACATCCTTGAAACCAATAAATCAAACAGCTCATTCTTGCACATGAATTTTGAAGCGTGTATTTTGAATTCTTTGGTTTCTTTTCTTGGCTAAGAAAATTGTTTGGCTCCTAATATGCGACAAGCCCTTTGCAACCTATTCCCATGTCCTTGCTTCTATTCTCATTCTGTAAATACATAAAGTCCTACCAAATGAATTGCAACAAGCGAAAATGATACGGTGAGGAAGCGTGAATTTGGAGATACCCACCAAGTTGATGTGGAATATTGAATATGAGATGTGGAGTTGAATGTCCCTAAGGACTTGTTCATGCGGACTAAGGGGTTATAAGGTGGATTAGGTGCGAATGGATGAGCGTATGTTCTTGGTAAAAATCTTGAAGATTTGAAGATGGGTGATTGAAGGTGGGAAATTGATCGAAAAATAAAAAGGAAAATCAGAAAAGATGAAATGTGTTTTAGAGTTTACAAACCCCAATTGAACCTTAAACTACTAACCAAAACTGGCTAGCCGAATTAGGCAAATTTGATCGATTAATGTATGTAAGTAGACTTAGCAAAATAGCCAAACACAAGCTATATGCATGCCTTTTACAATGCCCAAATGAGTTTGTGCAATGCAACCTACTCAATGAGAGGAATTCGAAATAGAAAGTAAAAACTCAACGTTGAAATATCATTCATCAAAATCCTCTTTTTTTTTTAAATGGTACAAGGGGTCGGCCATTTATAGAGATGGTCAAGGGAAATTTTAGTCTTTTAGGACTAGAATTAAAGTAAAACTACTTTGAGTATCTAGTAAAATGTAGCTAATAAAGCATCTTAATTATCTAGTAAAATGTAGCTAATAAAGCATCTTAATTTTCTAGTAAAATGTAGCTAATA
>CAOGCB010152655.1:0-10595 GCA_948266635.1 Cnidoscolus chayamansa
CTCGTTCTCAGATTTTACTTTTTATTTTTCATTTTGGTTTTTATATTTCTTTTCTTTTGGCGATATATCGCGCTACTGCAGCCCACTTATATGTAAACACGTGGTCACGAGGAGCGACGTCGTTTGGATGTCGTAAAGTAAAGCAAAAAGAGACCCAGCGGTTAGCCACACTGAAATATCAGAGCCTAGTTTCGATCCAGGGACCTGTGGGTTATGGGCCCACCACGCTTCCGCTGCGCCACTCTGATTTGGTGATTATTGAATACATCATTAGGATAATAACAAGTTCCGACGTATGTCAATAATAAAAATGTAAATTATTATTTTTTTTATAGTTGCACACATAGTGATATTGTAAATTATTTATAATTATTAAATATTGGCAATTAATGTATTATAAGAAATCACAGAATAATATATTATTACTCTTACCCTATGGAAACTTATCCTTCCAAAAAGTCAACACTTCCCCCATTAAAACGTAGACGTTAGCACTATTAAAATAAATAAATAAATAAATTGTTTATTAATTAATTAATTAGTAATATATTATTACTTATTTATATATAAAATTAAAATTATTATATTTATAATGAATCGTCGCTAAAATTATAACAATGTATGTATATGGGTCAAGCTTTCGTCTCCGCATGCAATCGTTCCTTTCGTGCCCCATTATAATTTGTTTTTTTTTTTTTTAATTTTTATAGGAAAATATAATATTTTTGTTGCATGTGATGCTGCTTTCCCAAGCAAAAACAGCTCTATCAATCATCATTTAGGACAATCCTCAGCAACGATCATTCCATTCTCTCACTGTTCTTTATTTTTTGGTCTCTCGAGAATCTACCTGAATTTCTCTACAGTTTTTGTTTACAGGAGTGAGGACTGCTTATGGATCCTTCGCAAGTCTTTAACGTAAGTATATTAATCTGTACACAACCCTCATGTTCTTTCCTTCTTGTATTATTCTGCTTTCCGAGAAAATGAAAGAAAATCATCGATGATCGAATAAGAAATGAATCACACCATGTTCACCTGTACAAATGATTAGGGCAAAGTAGTGCTCTAAAAGTCAACGAATAACTAACTGTACAAGTTTTTTTAATCATTGTTAAGTTGCTAATTTTGACCTTGGGAAGCCTCAAAAGTCAAAGGAATCGTTCCCTTTCAGAAACGATACTGTAATCTTTGTTCGTCTTCTGTTCCTAATTCTCATCCAACTTTTACCAAAATTCATGCCAGAAATTGTATTAGATACTTGCTTCTTCAATCTCAGTTATGCTTCCACTGTTTATTTCTCCACTCTGGCTGAGGAGGAAACCGGCATTCAAAATGAACCGCTTCTTCATTTTCTCTTTGATTATTATCTTCTTTGGAGCAGTTTCTTTACCCGCCGTTGCAGAGCCAGTTGAAGACAAACAAGCTTTACTAGATTTCCTTCACCATATTGATCAAGCGCATTCTCTCAATTGGAAGAAGAGGTCTTCAGTATGCAGGGAGTGGACAGGAGTAACCTGTAACGCTGATGAGTCTAGAATTATAGCCCTGAGGTTGCCTGGAGGAGGAATTCAAGGCCCAATCCCACCAAACACCCTTAGTCACCTGTCGGCAGTTCAGATCCTGAGCCTCACGTCCAATGCCATATCAGGTTCTTTCCCTTCCGATTTCTCCAAACTTGGAAACTTGACTGCCCTTTATCTTCAGTTCAACAACTTCTCAGGCCCATTGCCTTCAGATTTCTCAGTGTGGAAGAATCTTTCAATTCTTGATCTCTCCAATAATGGGTTTAATGGAAGCATTCCAACTTCAGTGTCAAATTTGACACACCTCACTTCTTTGAACCTTGCTAACAACATGCTTTCAGGTTTTATTCCTGATATTGATGTTCCTAGTTTGCAATATCTGAATTTAACCCACAATAACCTCGCTGGAAGCGTGCCTCGGTCTCTTCTAAGATTTCCAAGTTGGGTATTTTCTGGCAACAATCTTTCATCAGAAACTGCCCTCCCTCCAGCCTTTCCACTTGAGCCACCAAGTCCTCAACCATCAAGGAAAACCAATAAACTTAGTGAACCCGCAATCTTGGGGATTGTGCTAGGCAGCTGCGTTCTGGGATTTGTAGTTATTGCTCTTTTGATGGTTTTCTGCTCCTTGAAGAAAGACAGGAAAGGTGGATTACCGAAGAGGTCACAGAAAGAAAAGGGATCTTTGAAGAAAAATGCTTCAGAAAGCCAAGATAAGAAAAACAGTCTGGTGTTCTTCGAAGGTTGTAATCTTGCATTTGACTTGGAGGACTTATTGAGAGCATCTGCTGAAGTGCTTGGGAAGGGAACTTTTGGGACAACTTATAAGGCTGCTCTTGAGGATGCAGCAACAATGGTGGTGAAGAGATTGAAGGAAGTGCCTGTACCTAAAAAAGAGTTTCAGCAACATATGGAAGTGATTGGAAGTATTAGGCATCCAAATGTATCTGCGCTTAGAGCATATTACCATTCGAAGGATGAGAAGCTTACAGTAAGTGATTTCTATGAACAAGGGAGTGTTTCCGCAATGCTACATGGTATGCCAAAATCTCTTTCTATTTTTTATTTTAAATCTTTATCTCCGCTGGTTTACATATTTTCCTTTACATGTATCTCTCTTGCATCGAACTCATTTGCATGTCTTCAATTATAGAATTAAATTTTCCACCATTTGTGTGCTAATCCTCCCAAGTAACGTTGCTGACGCTTGAAGAAATTACCCAAGCTGCAGGTTTCTTAATCTTTACTGATAGAAAATGCATATCAAATTTTGCAGGTAATAGAGGAGAAGGAATGATTCCTCTGGACTGGGAAACGAGGCTGAAAATTGCAATTGGAACAGCAAGGGGCATTGCTCATATTCACACACAGAACAGCGGCAAGCTAGTCCATGGAAACATCAAAGCCTCAAACATTTTTCTCAATTCTGAGGGATATGGCTGCATATCTGATATTGGTCTGGCTGCATTGATGAGCCCAGTGTCCCCATCAGTAATGAGGGCTGCAGAGTACCGTGCCCCGGAAGTAACAGACTCTAGGAAAGCAACTCATGCATCAGATGTCTATAGTTATGGGGTCTTTCTGCTTGAGCTTCTGACTGGAAAATCCCCAATACATTCCGCAGGTGGTGATGAGGTTGTTCACTTGGCGAGATGGGTGCATTCTGTGGTAAGAGAGGAATGGACTGCTGAAGTATTTGACGTTGAACTTTTAAGGTATCCTAATATTGAGGAGGAAATGGTAGAGATGCTACAAATAGGAATGAATTGTGTGGTGAGGATGCCAGAGCAGAGATTAAAAATGACTGAAGTAGTGAAAATGGTGGAGGATATTGCACGTGGGAGTACTGAAAACCCAAAATCCTCTGAAACTAATTTAGATGTTGCAGTTTCAACCCCAACACCATAGGCTGCAAATGTAGCTTCTGCTCCACCTCCAAAGCGAGATTATTCTGTCCTGCTAAGTTATCGTGACATAATTTTTTTTTTTCGTTTTCATAATTTGAATTTAGATTCAATTGTGCAAATGGTTATAATTAATTAGTTGAGCTGTTTGCATATCTTTGTATTCCGAGACAAAGTAGGTGCTTGGAAGTTTAACTACCGCACCCCCCAATCCAACTCGAGTCAAAAAGACAAATTGGGCCCTCCGCCCTTGTATCATCGTCATCTAGTCAGGAATTGATTGTTATGTGTGTAGAGTTCACTGATTTTGCTTCCTAATGCAACCAAGTTAACATGTTTATCTGTTTGTTTGCGCTTGCATGCACCAGCACGTGAAGAATGGTGAAGTCAGGAGACTACCTGCCAAAACCTACCCAATGAATGATTGGAAGCCATGAAAACTGCCCCTTTCCTTTCCATCTGATTTAGAAGGACCTCAGCTACCATGTTCCCCCTTCCCAGACTGCTTATGTAATTTGTATCAATAAACGTGACTAACAACCATCTGTTAGTAGTACAAATGTGCATCTCTGCAAAAGCTAGAGGAAAAAAAAATGGCACATGCCCCGGGCTAAAATTTCTGATGAGCAGTTTGTGGAGTTCCATTTCAAATCTATGCCACAGCACTGTGATCAAAGCGAAAGGAATTGGTTTTCAGCCCCAACCCCCAAGCAATTTGTAGGACCAAATTGAAATTCCAAAGAATCAAGCATACCAAACAATTTTATATTACTTTTGAACATCCAGATAATCTCATTTCATACATTTTTATGGAGTTGGTTCTGTATTGAAAAAAATTATCATTCTTTTACTGTAAGAATTACACCCCTCAAAAGAGATACACTAAAGGAACAAGAAGGCGAAATTTTCACTGGAATGCCTTGATGCTGAGTAGTGTCTCACAATGCAATGAATATTGATACGGTCTTTACAATGAAATATACGGCTCACTACATAGTATACAAAATATGAGGGCATGTACAAGCAGCAACTCACTTCCTCACAATTTTAGTTTTAACACCACCTGAAATCACAGAGAGAGAGGGATGATGCTGATGAGAAGAAGGCCTTAGGATATATTCCATACAACGCAGAATTAGGACATGATAAATTAATAGCACGATTGTAGCAATTTCTTAGTTGTAATAGTTGGTGCAATAATTCTCAATCCAAAAAAAAGGAGAAAGTTTCAGAGCATAGCATCACCGACCTTCAACTTCCTCGGAGTGAACTTCCTTCACCAATTCAGCAGCTGCATGATACTGGAAACTGTAAAGACAAGTGACATTATCAATTAAGTAATAACCTACAGAAGAAATGTAGCCAGCAACTCTTCTAACTATAACAGCTTTGAGCAATAATATCCAAAGATACCTCATAATTCTGCTTGAGTTCGAGGCTGAAGAATTATTGTCCCCAAAGCCAACATTTTTCAATTCCTCTTATCTAAGAAAACCTCTATATTATCTAAGAAAACCTCTAAAATGTTTTTTAAAAATAATTAATTCCTCTGGTCTGCATGCTCACAAATAAATGTTACAAACTGGCTACAGAGTCAGTCTCAGAGGCCTCCCATAAAATCTCATATCAAATATCCTGCACTATATGGCAACTACACAATCCAAAGAACAAAAACATGAATGTAATATGCTGATAAGGATTATAATTTAATCCTACCCAGCCCTTGCAAAAGCATCTACTGAGTAGCCTTTATGAAAACCCTAAGAAGTATACAACTAATATCATAGAAATTTGTATCAAAAAAAATATAATAACATAGAAATGATAACTGACATCAACAGATTTCTTTTACCTATTGGAAAAAGCCACATTAACGTCATTGTCAGATGCACTCTTTGTAGCTTCAACTAACACTGTGACAATTTCCGTTTTTCGTGTACTGGCCATAAGCATATCATACTCTGTTGGAATGATGATTGCAAAGAAATTATCACTCAATTCACTCAAAAATATCTTCTCCACAGCTGCCAAAGCCATACGCCGTTTAAGTGCATAAGTTTCAGGGTCAACAATATAAATGGCAAAGTCAGTTATTACTAATACACGCCGTTTCATCTTCCCTGAACCAGTGAATTTCAATACTTTATCAGCAAAGAGAACTTGGTTGTCACCTGCAAAAACCCAATGAAGAACAATTTTAAAAAAAAATCACATTTCCCTGAAATCTACTTCCTCACGAAGGGATGGAATCTTCAATTAAGTACTGCCATGGATGCATTAGATCACCAGAGAGAAAACTCCTAAAATTTTATACGCATTTTCCTTCTAATCTAGCATGGGTTTGTTTCAATGTGTGTTTTGAAAGAAAGTTAGGATGGGTCACAGTGATCCTGCGATATCCATAGCCAATTCATCCTATCCATCATCCTTTGTCACAGAATAAATAATTAGGATTGCTACAAAACTTCTCCAGAGACGTTGTCTAATTTAAAGGGGATGTTCTTATCACAATTAAGGTAATGGAACACTAGTATTCTTTCTCAAATGAGACTTTAGGGTGATATTTCACATTTAACACTTTTAGGATACAAATTCATTAAGTTTTAGGATTCCATAATTTATTATTATGGCAATGATTTTATCCTGCAACAATAACGGATTAACTAGAAAGTCACATCACACAGGCTAAATAAATGAGAATGAACTCACAGATAAGTATCCAACACTTCACAAAACAGCACATGCATCAGATACTACAACCCTTGACGGTTTTGCATTAAACTGAGAACAATGGAGTAATCTGCATGCACCATATGAGAAGGACCAAAGCTTATGCACCTATCATTTCAATTCATATTTGCTTTGATGATAAGGATAGTTTTCAATAATCTCATCAATTGCCATCATTTTTAGCCTAAAATCGTGAAATAACACCAACTTGAACAAGCAACTCAATATTAACAAGTTCCCTAAACGGAATACTACCTAAAAAAGAACTAATTGAAGAACACAGAATAAGAACCCACAATCAATTATAAATAAAAAAGAAAAAAAAAACCATCATCAAATTACACAATTCTATCTAACCTTGTTTTTCCAAAATCTTCATCAGATATGGATTGGAAGGCACGTTGAGGTAGTCTCCTTTTACATCTCTATAAAGAGATGCTTTTCTTCGAACCTTGATGCCCATGAAGGGTTCTTGATCTTCGCTCACATTGCTTCCCGATGGTTTCAATCGCATTCTACTCGCATCTCTGTCATCGTAATTTCCATCAGCATCTACATCGTCGTACTTGGGCAACTGGGAATCGTCGATTTGGACTCGCTGGTTAGACTTGAACTTCCTCATCATTATTCGGACAATAAGGCGAGTCTCCGAATCGGAGTGAGTTGGATTTTTGGGGAAGTGAGATGGTGGGTGGTAAAGGCTAACATGCTCCGCGGTGTTCGTTGCACACCATATGATTGATCTGGATTCTCGCATTAGCCCATCATATAATTGGGTCCCACAATTGGGTTGGCGTAGGCAATGCCGTTCCCCAATTGTTGATTCTTCGTACCAATTTAATTATTTTTTTTTAACAATAAAAATAAGATAATTTATTTTTATTTACTTAATTGTAATATTAAAAATAAAATATAAAAGTGAGCTTTTCTTTTTTAAAGTAATTCTTATTTCTCTTAAAAAATATTTTACAAAAAATTATGTTACAAAAAGGTTACAAGAATAGACTTATTTATAAAGCATCAGACCGGTTATGATAACTTAGGTGGGCCGGTTTGATTTGAAATGGAATCATCATTCATCAATAATTTATTGACACGAATCAAATAAATTTAAATATTATAATTAATTTAATTTCATAATTTTAAAAAATATTAATATAAAAATAATTGAAAGACAAAAAGCAAATATTTGATAAATTAATAAAATAATTAATATAAATAAAAATGATAAAACTTAATTGGGATTAAATAAAAAATAATAATGGACATATAAATTTGAGAAACACGTAAGGAAGGAAGAGCGGGGATGAAACACACAGTCTTGATAATATCGTTGGTCAAACACGTTTAAAATAAAAAGAAATGGTCAAATGACGACATTTTACTTATAAAAAAGAACAATCAAACGGAAGGTAGCACCTTCCAGTTGACGCCGTCCAGACTGAAACAGAGGAAGCGACAACACGGTGTTAGCTTCCAGATCCCAATTGCAAGACACCGTAGCTTCCATGGACGACAATGAACTCATTTTTCAATTTTCCAAAAAAAAAATGTATTATTAATATTATTATTATTACAATTTTTTTCCATTTTCCACCACCAAAAATAAAAATAAAATAAAAATAAAAATAAAATAAAACAGTAGTGATTCGACGGCTGCTTTCGGCGAAAAAATGGGTTTTACGTACAGAAAACGCCAAGTTGGGGACCACCAAAAACAGAAGAGAATAACCCAATCTGAGGGTCGAAACCATCGAACCAGAAGGCGGTCCCAGGCATTTATAAAAGGTCACTACCACACCCAATCCTAAATTCCTCCCCAATTTCCTTTCCTTGCTGTTGCTGATACGCGTCTTCTCAGATAATAATAATCCTCCTCCTCCTGCTGCCCACCCAGAAGCTACCGCAATTCACAAGGGAGGATCAATTATCTCTTCTTCATCTCAGGTATTCATTTTCTTTTTATATATATTTATATGTATGCTTCGCCCTTTCTACCGTGGCAAGCTTTTGTTTTTCATCTTTGATCTGAGGGGATCTAAGCGTTTCATCGCAGATTTTGAGATGGCTTCCAAGCGGATCTTGAAGGAACTCAAGGATTTACAGAAGGATCCTCCTACATCATGCAGTGCTGGTATTGCATTATTTTTCCTTTTTTTTCGCTTTTTTTTTCTTTTTGTTTTGAGTTGATCCCTCGTCTTGTGCCTGATTTGATTTGCAAGTTTTATGCTTGGGTCGTTTTTTCCGATTTTTTTCTCAGAAATTTTTTTAAGCTGCTTTCGTAGCATGACCCTACTCGTGAGTCAACAGAGGAAGTAGTATAGTGTTGAAATGGGAATGTTTTTATGCTCATGTCGTTGCTTCTTTTGGGGGGAAATTGAAACTTGTTGTTGATTGTTTAAGCGTGTATTCATTTGAATAATTAATCATGGTTGTGATATTAGTTTTTTCTGGTAGAAATTGAAATTTTATTTTGGGTTGTGGTGTTTATTACACATTGAAAAAGATATTGAAGGTAAACTCCTGGTCAATCAAATTTTAAGAGCTTATTTGAAGTTACATTTATGCATATTCTAAATTCATGTTCAAACACAGGTTCTTCTTTACTTCTGAATCAATTGAATTTTACATTTTTAGGGCACTTTATCGTTTAGAGCAAAAACTGCTATATGATCTTCAATTTTCTTGCTGTTCTACTGACTTCTTCGCGTCATTTCTGAAAATGTTTTAGGTCCTGTTGCTGAAGACATGTTCCATTGGCAAGCAACAATCATGGGTCCTCCAGATAGTCCATATGCTGGTGGTGTTTTCCTAGTTACTATTCATTTCCCTCCAGATTATCCATTTAAGCCGCCCAAGGTATGTGCTTTGCACTCTACTGGCAATGCCTTTCATTTTTTTTTTTTTTTTTTATATAGCTAGAAGTTTCTTATTCTTTCACTTGTAATTTGTAATGCAAGATTTTTCTCCTCTTATCAACATATTTGTTCGTATTCTGAATTAGATATAATCCCCTAGTGTTTTATGTCAGCCCCCATATGCAATATGAGCAGAGAGAAAATTTTGCTTCACATAATGAAGTTTGTGCATGATATCCTGTACCTCATCTATGATATATTGTGCCCCTATTGTCTGACATTGAAAAAGAATGTCTGCCATGTACTAAAACTTCAAAAATTCCTTATTGCCTGCACTTATGCATTTTTGTGTGTACCCTCTGATTCATTTATTTTATATGGATGTATCTTACAGGTAGCATTCAGAACGAAGGTATTCCACCCAAATATAAATAGCAATGGAAGCATTTGTCTGGACATATTGAAGGAGCAGTGGAGCCCTGCACTAACCATATCCAAGGTTCTTATTCTGTAACTGTGAAAGCTTTGATCTGGAACTCAGAAGAATACATTGTTCTTTCATCTATAGATGACATAACCCCTTCGCAGACAAAGGGACTATTGACTTATTCAGCTTATCCTTCAAATTTTTAAGTGAATTATTTGCAACCTATAGAACTGATATAGTTCTAGTTTCCTTTTCATTCGTATTATTCAGTCTGACAATTTTCATTGGAACCTTAAGCTGACAAAAGACACCTCCCTTTGAAAGAGTATTACCTTTTCAGAGGAAAGGATATTATCAGCTATCTTAGAATATATTTGCTGATGATTTGTTGCATATTTTAGTCATCACATGTAAAGTTCAACTTCTGTATATGTGGAGCATTTTGTTTTTACTTAATGTGGATGTTACTTTCCTTGTCCGATTGATGTCTAAATTGCTAGGTTTCAATTTGTAAAGATCTGTTTTCATGTTGCAGGTGTTGCTTTCAATCTGTTCATTGTTGACGGATCCCAATCCTGATGATCCTTTGGTGCCAGAGATTGCTCATATGTACAAGACAGACAGAAATAAGTACGAGACAACCGCAAGAAGCTGGACCCAGAAGTATGCCATGGGCTAAATGGTTAATGGTGCGTGAGGAGAAGTCCTTTTCCTATTCATTTTAATTTTTGTGTTTCTGTTGTGTATCAATGTTTGTCTCCTCGCCAATCTAAATGGGCTAAAAGTTGTCCATATCGACACCCTAGTTAAAAGAGAAACATATGTATGTTGCTTTCAATTGATGTATGGATAATGTTACTGTGGAACTGTGCAAATATGTCCATTCAACACCAGCTTTATGTACGCTGGAATTGTTCAAATTCTATGCTGTCTTGTGTTGCTTATAATCCCTCTGGATGTTCTTTTGCATGGGCAGTTTTATTGATTTCCTGCTCTTATTAGACTGTCCAAGGTCCAGTTTGACCCAGCACTGTTTCCCTCCCTCTGTTAACAGGATTAGTATCAGATCAGAAGGTCCATTATGAATCTTGTATTTTCTTTCAAAACTTAAACTGTTAGATTTACTAAATCACGAACCGAAATCGGATTT
>CAOGCB010152758.1:0-13624 GCA_948266635.1 Cnidoscolus chayamansa
AAAATATTAACTAGGAATTAATCCCTTCCAAGTTTCTCCATTTGGTAGAGGAGATGGATGGCCTGAATCAACCATCATTATAATGGGCCCCGCCTTGCTAAACCCAACATAAAAACACATTCATCTTACCTAATTCCTAAAAATTATCAGAGCAATTAATTCAATTCAAAGGTTAAATTTAATGAATTTAGAAAATTTGAAAGAATTTTTTTTAATTGATTTGATTCCATGTCAATCCGAATTAATTCAATAGGTGAATTTTAAATACCAAATAATTTAAATAAATAAATAAAATCCTTTTAAAAATGGTAAAGACAGGGTTGAAATGAGAAAGAACATAAAAGGATGAGTGATTAGAGATTAGATGGGGGGAATTAATTAATTAAGGGGGTAGGCGATGATGATTGATGAGGGCGTGATCGTGATCATGATCATGATTCATGATTCATGGATGCTTAGTGTTAACTAGGGATTAGTTCGTGAAGGAAACCTGAGATATGCTCATATGAATGGTCTTTGCATCAGCAACTGTGGACCCAATGCTCACAAAGATGTTCTGTAATCATTTAGCCACATTGGATAGGCAGCAGCTCTTTTGCCCACTTTTGATTTCAACTCTGTATTTTAATTTTATGATAAATGTTAATTATTTTATATTTTTGTTTTATTTATTTAAATAGTTCAGGTTTCTTAATTTAAAAATACATCATTAAATATATATATATATATATATATATATACACACATGCACATTTTCACTCATAAAAAAAATTAATTTTTTCTTTAAATTAGATAAGAGTATGATAAACTTTTTTATAAATAAAGGATTCTGGACTAAATGAATTGTGACTTTTCACATGTATAGAGATAAACCTTGAATTTGATCTTGCAAACTTGGGTTGTTAATGTGTATACACTGTATAGCCCATAAAATTTATTTATAAAACCAGAGTTTGATGATTGCTCCCTACCAAAGCTATTGTGTTTTTTAAGGCAATATTGCTGGAAAATCACCCACCCAAGTGATGTGATCTTCTTTGTCTGTCTCTGCAACTTTTTTCTTTTCTCTCTCTTAAATTATTGTGAAAGGAAAGAAGGTAAAGAGGATACTTGACCACTCTTAATTCATAGTTACAGCATCAGCGCCCTCTTACCAACTGTTTGAAAATCTTGAAAGCAATGGACCCCAAGAACCAAAGGGATAAAGATCCATATCGTGTTTCTGTTTTTTGGCGTAGCAGGGGAGACACTAATGCGCCTGTGCAACTCCCAGGTTCCCCTTCAAAGATTCTGAAAAGTTGATGAAAATAACAAGAATTCTGCTGGGTGTTGTGGTAGCAAGTGAAGTGTGAGCAGCCCTTTGCCCCACAGAATCTACGTACCTCCCCCATTTGCAGCTTTCTTTTTTGTTAGCACTTCCTTTCACATGGCTATGGCGAGAATGCAAATGGGATAAACGCTGTTCATTATGGCTCGTTTTTTAGAGTAATTATTCCGTAGGTCCAATGAATAAAGTAGGAGACAGACAGTGCTTTTTATTGTATGAATACGTTTTCTCACAATTGCGTAAAGTTAACTATTCGTATTTTTATGAAAAAACAAATAATGATTTTATATGCTAATAGAGTAGTACGATGATTTAATGTAAACCGGTATCTATATCTATCCATTTCTGATTCTAGTCACTGGAGGGGAAACATACTTAAATATGTTACCTAGAATATTATATTAGAAATCAACGTATTAATAGTAATAATTTTAAAATAAAAATAAATTACTTTTTCTTTATCAATAACAACAAAAAAAATATATATTTCTTCTTTCAGAAAAATAAAATTCCCAACCTCAAACCCCAAATGAGATCCTCGTAAAAATATGGGTTCAAGATCAGTGGGCTAAACTTCATCTACTCCTTCCGTTGAATTGGTCTGGGTTTTGGACTAGCAAAAACAGCCATTGATAAGATGGCGAGGGCCGAATCCCACTGCGTATTTGAGCAGCCATTGATAAGATGGACTACGGCTAATGAATAGGTTTGATATGCACTGGAGAATTGTGTTAGCAGATAGGACTTTAATAGCATTTTGAATAGGTTTCACACTCGATTTGTGAAGCTTTTCTTTCCCCTCGTAATCTCAAATCCAATAAGACGTTGAAAATTTACCATCCAGTACTCCGACAATATTTCAGTTTTCATTTTTCCTCATTAAGAAAACATTAAATTTCTTTCTCCAACTTTACCCTCTTCTTGATTATCCAAATGCTTTTATCTCTTCTTTTACCACCTTCTTCTATTAATATTTCAATAACAAAAAGTATTTTAATCAATTATTAATGTTCTTTTAAAATTATCCTATTATTCCTATATGGGATGAAAGACACCTATTGCATCATTGACAAAATAAAACTCCCGCTGATTCCACACCCACTCATAATTATACAAAAAAGAGGAACGCTTTAACACGAATATCTTTAACCAAAATAAAGCATAAACCCCCTAATTTCAAAATATCCTTGAGCCACCTCCATCAAATTAAATGACGGGAAATATACATCATTGTTATTGTCTTTTGGGCAAGTAACAAAATATGTAAATAAATTGCAAAATCTGTCCTTAAAAAAAACACAATTCTTAATCTCTGAATCAGTTAAATGAAAAACCATGCTAAACAAGGACGTGCAGCAATTTAAAGCATTGTCTGCAATATGAAAAGAAAAGGAGATCAACAGTAAATAAATAGCAAAAACAAAAATTATTTTGAGCTCATACAGTAGCTTCAGCAAGGGCCTCCGCCATTGTTTCATCAGCTGGCCTTTCCAGCTTCACACCTACATCATCTGAATAATCACCGTGAACCTGCAATGACAAGACAAGACCATCAGAAGGAGCTCATCTCAAAACATACTTCAATGGAAGATCCAAATAAGGTAACTATTGAAGCAAATATAAAGTGCAGAAGCCATGCCTCCATCAATTTGCCAAGATCAAATTTTGGAGCTTTCAAAATCTTCACTTTCCGAATGAAGACATTTTGTAAAGGGTAGATGCTTGAAGTTGCCTTCTCAATCTCCTTTCCAATTATCTCCGGAATGAACTTGCGAACCAAATCCTTGAGGTCAGAGGAAGATGCTTGTGCTGTCATGATTTCTCTCATTTTCCTACGAATCTGGTAAAATAAGCAAAATTTGGTCATAAACCACCAACCAAAATAGGAACAATCAGCACAAAACATTCATTTTGAAAGGCATTGTCATGCTTTACCTGTCTTATCTGGCTGGATTGTGCATAACAAGTCCTTTTGACCTGGTTTGGTCGTCTCTTGGTAAACCCAATGCAGAACATCCTCAAAGTGTAGTTATCAGTAGTCTTCACATCCACATGAGCTTCAATCAATGTTTGCCACTTCCTCACCAATGACCTCAATTTGTCTGTTGTAAAATTCATTCCCTATATCATGCACCAACAGAGAATAAGAAAAGTAGCAGATGATAGACCTTCCAAATTCTCATGCAATCCTAGTATAATCAAGATAAATTTATTAAATGTATCATACCCAGAAATTTGTCAAAACATTTCTCCCTTGAACATCTTCAGCTCTCAACCGGATCTTTCTGTACGCATGATCCTCATCACCCTGAAGGTCAGCTAGGGAGATCTCAAACACACGATGTTTGAGTCCTTCAGAAGCAATCTGTTAGAAACAAAAATAGATGCAACATATAAGCAAGGAATTTTCATATAAACATTGCATGTAAGCAGAATATATGCATGCAGTACATTTCACCTGAGCAGAGATTATATCAAAAGCTGTACATCAAAATATATTTAACTTGAAAAATAAGGAGGGGGGAGTTGTTATTACAGGCACAGGCTAATACAAAATGAATGCATCATAACCAAAAATGAACTGAAGGAAGAGTTATGATAACGATTGCAAATAGCAAGGGATGGAGAGAAGCAGGAAAATGCACGCTGCAATTTTAATTAGAAAAGGAGTATTTCAATAAGAACCAAATAGCATATGGTATCATTATTGCACATGTTCTTTACCATGGAATTTATAGAAACAGCAGTTGATAGAAGCAATCAGGCAAAATGGACTTCAACTTTACAACAAAACAAATGTCCAAGCAGATGAGGGTTGCATCAAAGACTTAACCAGCCATATACTGTACAGAATTTTTTTTAAAAAAAAAAAACATACAAGAAAGCTGAATTCAAGTAATTTCACCTCTCGCAATTCTCTCAGAATTTTAGAGAACTTGGAAACCATAGCAACATACTAAGTTTGGGGACCATCAGGCCAATCCGTCAAATCAAATATCAGCATCTAAACAACAGAGTAGAATGAGGTCATAGCTATGAACCTAAACTAACCACAATGTTAGAAATACTTGCTAGTACTAAATAGGTATTGAATTTGAACGATCAAGAAAACCATTCTCAAAACATAGATTCAAATATAACAAGCACAAGAAGCATTGTTTCAACGACCAAATAAAATGCATCGAATAATATCTATCAATAAGTAGATATAAGGCAGACATACCTTAGTACCCTGAGTACGAGTAACGAGAGTCTTGCCCACGTTTTTCACTTGGAAAACTGATGGAGCTTTAATATCGTACCAGTCCTTCTTTGCAAAGGGATCCACTCTATCGAAACCAAAACGAAATCATAAATCTAAAAGCCGACAACATTGGGATTTTTCTTGGAAACCTTCAGATTGACATGGAAAAAAAGAGAAGGAAAAAAAAGGCAAAAAAAAAAAAGAAAAAAAGGGGCAATTCAAGGAAACACTCACGCCTTCTTCTTGCCTCCTTTCTTTCCCTTCGAAATCCTCTTGTTCTTCCTGCAAAAAAACAACGAAAACATATTAGATATAAGCTCTTTTGCATGAGAGAGAGAGAGAGAGAGAGAGAGAGGTGTACCCGACGGCCATGGTTGGTGGAGGCGAGGAGCTGTGGGCTGATCTTTAGTAGTGGAAGAGAAGGAAACCGAAGACGGCTCTAAGCACAAACCCTTGGCAGTGTCAAAACCCTAGTTTTGGGTGAGATTTAAATAGTTATCAGCTGATAGAACCATGCGCTTGTTTCTGCTGTACGCTGAGGGTTGTTTGGTCATTTTATATGGAAACTGGAGGGTAAATGGGTTATTGCGTTTGCGGGAAGAAGTTGAACTACGTCGTTTCGAAGAACAAAACTGGGCTGGGCATACTGATAAATTCTTTGGGTTTCAACTCAGCCCATTAACAACTACGAGACGAGTCGTTTTGTTTCTCACTCCTTTTTCTTTTTAAAATTAACTTGAGATTTAAATAATTTTATTTACTAACTAATCAAAATTTATTTATTAATTAATTTGATAAATAAAAGGGCAAATGAAATTTAAAATTGAAATTTTAATTAATATTATAATTTTTTAAAATACTCTTTAAGCACAATATTATTATGAAAAATAAATAGTTATTATATTGTAATTTTTATTCAATTAAATTATATTTTCTTTATAATAACTCAATTTTGCTTTATAATTTAGATTCTCATTTTGTGTTTTGAAATGGCAACAAATTTAACTTTTACGTGGATAAAAATATAATCATTTATCATCAGACAATTTAATTAAAAAAAAATATACATATCCCTTTTATTAATCATCTCTAGAGCTGCTGTTATCACTAATCAACAAACTACTCAATCGTGAGAAACTAATGGCATGTGTTGGCGATGCTAGCTTCGTGGGCATGTACTAGTTGCGCACGCCGAATGTGCGTAGAAGGACCTGCATTCTTCAGAAGATCGCTGCAAAGGCCTGCCTGGAATACAATTTTTTCTATCATCTCTCGCCGGCAAACTGAGGCATGCCGGTGACTCACTAGAGAAGTAATTGAACGAGAAAGTGAAATTCTCCAAGTTAGGCAAGGAACATACACTGTTAGGAACCTGACCAGACAACTTATTATGTGCTACATTTAGCTGCTCCAAGTTCCTCATTTCCCCTATAGATTCTGGCAAAGGCCCGCAAAGCTGGTTAAAGCTCACATCAAGAACTTTCAACCCAGTTAACATCCCAATATCTTGGCGTAAACAGCCTGTCAATCCCAGATTAGAGAGAATAATCTCTTCAAGGGTCCCTGCCATTCTTCTCAAACTTGGAGGAATGGATCCGCTAATGTTATTGTTTGCGATAACGAACACTGAGACAGGAGAATTGCCTAAATTTTTTGGTAAAGATGAGTCAAATTTATTGTCGTTAAGGAAAAGGGCATCAAGTTCTAGCTCAAAAACTTTTTCTGGGATGTCGCCGTAGAATTCATTGAATCTAATATCAAGATATTTGAGCGAAGGTAGATAAAAAACAACACAAGGAAAAGGACCGCTAAATTGATTGTTACTGATGTCAAGTTCATAAAGAAGGTGGAGATGGATAAAGCTAGCTGGGATTTTACCACAGAAGCGGTTAGAGTTTAAGTGGAAGAGGGCAAGGTCCTTGAGGAGGCCGAGTTCTTCCGGTAAGAATCCAGCAATGTTGGCGTGATTCAAGTCTATTCCGGCGACTGTTAAGACGTGGGGGTCATCTGGGGCTGCTGCACAGTAAACACCAGTGTAATCGCAGACGTTTGGTCCGTACCAGTTAGCAGTAAATTTGTTGGGATCTGAAGTCATTGCAAGTTTCCAAGCTTGGAGAGCTATGTAAGCCTTCATGAGTCTAGGATTTGGGATGAACAGTGGAGAAAAAAAGAGCTGGTGAGATTTGGAAGATAACAAGACGACAAAGATGAAAACCCAAAGAGCTAGACTGAGATTTGATGAGTTCTTCATTTTGGAGAATGATCCACATTACAATGACACCGACTATGCATATATATTTAGATATGCAGTGCCACCAGATATTTAATCCAAGGATCATGCGGTTCCAATACGATCACAGCATGTGGGTAGGCATGGGTTAGCATCTAGCTAGATTAAGAACATAATAAATCTTGGTAGTTGGAAAATTAAATTGAGGATTGTTAAGATTATAAATTGCTTAAATTTTCCAGACAAGCAATTGGTTTTGTTAAATACATAACATGGTCTTGACGTAAATGCATGGTTTAATTAAACAGGTGGAATAGAGCTGTGTTTGGACCACATGCAGAAGCTTTTTTGCTTTTCTTGTTAGTAGCAACAATACTAATAAATGAAGAAAGATAAGATATCAACAGTTGTCAACTGGAAATAGCCCTCAGTGTCTTTAATGCAAACCCGTTTCACGTTATCACTGTTATGAAGTTGCCATTTTCAGGACTAGGATTCTCTGTTCACAAAACTAAAGGGTTTACTTCTCACTTTTTTTCCAAAAAAAAAGAGACCCATTTTGAAATCTTATGAAATAATTTAAAAAAACAACCGTAATAAACATACTGTAAAAGAATGGAACGGAATCACATGATTCTTGATGATCGTGGAAACATTAATACACAAAATGTTGGCAATAACTTGACTGTTGATATTGGTTCGTCGAAAAATGAATTGAGAGGCAGCGGTGTGGCGGTTTTGTTTTAAAGCAGTAGCTATGGCGATGTTCAGTATTGACAGGGACGGTGGAGGATGAGGTGGTGATTATGCTCATTCACTCCTGTGACGTCTATCAGTCCAGATATTTGCTTGGCTTGGAGCCTCGAGGGTTTGAGCTTGTTTCTGTAATTAGTGAATACAAGGACAAATATGCCACTAAATTTATATAAGTAATTAGACCATTGCTGCAATAACACAAATTTAATAAAAAAAATCAGATACTTCTATTACATGCCCTTCCATAGGGACCACATACCACCTCTCTTCCTCAATGTTAAGGAAACCCCACGAATCAATGGACCCAAATTATAAATCAAACACCATCTTTGTAGATAATGATGGTGATCGACAGTGAGCTGTTTGAAATGGCTGTTGATGAGTTATGGGGTTGTGGACTAGAATTGGAGCCATTACTTGAATCTTGACCTCTTCCACTGCTTCTCCATTTCCGGCAGCATGCATGGATTCTTGAAGTTCTCGTATTATTTTCTTTACCCTGCCTAAAGAGAAGATGTTTAGGTTTGATTTTGGGAAGATGGTGGGATCTGATTAACGAAGCAGATGATAAAGACAAGATGTTCAGGGCTTAACTAGTTCTTTCTTCTTCT
This sequence comes from Cnidoscolus chayamansa, assembly GCA_948266635.1. Lineage (NCBI taxonomy): Eukaryota > Viridiplantae > Streptophyta > Magnoliopsida > Malpighiales > Euphorbiaceae > Cnidoscolus > Cnidoscolus chayamansa. The sequence continues at coordinate 8,169 of CAOGCB010152758.1, forward strand.
TATTATTTTTTAATATTATTTTAATTACGAATAATAAAATTTTAATATTCCTTCACCAAAATCAATATACAAAATATAAAATAAATATATTATTTTGATTAAATATTAAAAATTGCAAATCAAGTTACTACTTTTGGGTAAAAAATTATTATGTGTAGACTAATTTCAAGACTCTTCTCTGGCAGCCGCCACTATTGATTTCTCCGTCCATAATTAATTCCCTTGTCTAATTTTTTCTAGAAAAATATGATCGTCACCTAACATGCTGTACTAATTTCCTTGGAATCAAATTTATCACGAGTTGATACATACCCATTAGTTTTATTTTTTTGTTAATTGATATTATTGTATGTATAGTTGTTTCAAATTCGAAAAATAATATAAATTCAGTGATACAAGAAAAAAGAAATCATTAGCTCTACTTCTGGATTCAATTTAGCATGCGTAGGCAATACCATCTACTTGAAATGTGACTCATGGCCAGAATTAAGACAAGGCATATACATTTTCTTCAGATATAGTTGGTGTTTCTAATTTGTAATGAATTTCAAGATCCATACATGCAGATTACGGACAGGTGTGAACCTTGTAACTTTTATGGGCAGTCAGTTGCTGAAATAACTACCGTTCAATGAAAAATTAGGTGGCAAGCATGCATTTGTTGAACGATTGAGTTCCTGAGGACATAATTATGAACAAGAAAGCAACCCATCCTTGGACTGATTGAAACATCTCGCCAAAAATGTCATTTTAGAAACAGTATCAAAGAAGAAACATTATTGTTCATTGAATTCCTCAAATATGTACAAACGTTCAAATCATAAAAGTCAGGCAATTATCATTTCTTGACAAGGAGTTTAAAAGATTTATCACAAACAAATCCACGCCTTTTTCTCTGATGAAAGGGACAATTGAAACAAATCAATTTTCTTATTAATAGAATTAATCTCTACCCTGGTCAAGGATACTGATAATGATGCACTGGTGGCGGCGGCGGCGGCGGAGGAGGAGGGGGTGGGGGTGGAGGTGGAGGAGGAGGAGGTGGTGAGCACCCAAATGCATCACACTTAACAGGATAAGTATAGAATGCCTTGCATTCCTCAGGTGATCTCTGTAAAGGTCTATCAGGGATACAGTTTTTCCGATCATCTTTGGCTGACAACTTGAGGCAAACATGCGGCTCACTACAGAAATAATTATAAGAATATGTGAAGTTCTCCAGTTTTGGCAGTAAGCATATGCTTTCCGGTATCTCGCCAGATAGTTTATTGTGTGCCACATTTAGCTGCTCCAACATTTTCATTTGTCCTATAGAATCTGGCAATGAACCCACAAGATTGTTGAAGCTGACATCAAAAACTTTCACTTGGTTCAGTTTTCCTATATCAGATTGCAGACAACCAGTCAATCCCATATTCATAAGGATTATCTGGCTGAGTGTCCCTGCCATTTTTGTCAAGCTTGGAGGAAAGCAACCACTAATATTATTGTTGGCCAATACAACCACTGATACTGGAGAGTTGCCAAAGTTTTCAGGTAGGGACGAATTGAATTTGTTGTTGTTGATGAAAAGGGCATCGAGATTTATATCGAATAGTTTAGGAGGGACACTGCCATGGAACTCATTGTATCTAATATCAAGAAATTTGAGTGAAGGCAGATAAAGAACAACATAAGGAAATTCACCAGCAAATCGGTTGTTGCTAATGTCAAGCTCATGAAGGCGGCGAAGATGGCGAAAACTATCAGGGATAGTACCACAGAAGCGGTTGGAGTTAAGGTGGAATAGAGCTAAGTCAGTGAGGAGACCGAGATCTTCTGGCAGAGAACCAGATATGTTTGCATGGTTTAAGTCTATACCTGCAACAGTTATTGTGTGAGGATCATCTGGGGCTGGTGCGCAGTAGATTCCTGTGTAGTTACAGACGTTGGGACCATACCAGTTGGAGGTAAAATTTTTAGGGTCAGACATGATTGAATGTTTCCAAGCTTGGAGAGCAACGAAAGCATCCAGGAGTCTAGGGTTGAGGATGGGTGGAGGAGGAGAATAAGAAGCTTGATGAGATGGTTTAGAGAAGAAGATTACGAAGCCCAAAAGGGCTACAGTGAGACAAGAGTAGTTCCTCATTTTGGAGAAGAAAATCCCATCATCAAATGATACCCAGAAGTTGTAGAGTTGGATATGTTCGTGGAAAGAGGTCGATGATTACTTATATATGTGAAGATTCCCTAAGGAGGTTGGATGTTCCCATCAGTGATTAGCGTATTTGAAAAAGAAATATGACTTTCTGATGAATAAATTATCTTTTAATTTATCAATTAAGGAAAATATGAGGTATGTAATAGATTAGTGGAAAGCAGATAGGTTTGACATTTCATTTATTTGACTTCATTGATCAAGCAACCAAAATTAACTGTCCTCTCATATACATATTAATCTATCTTTTAACTCTATCGATATACTTTTAACTTCTTACATTAAAGTTGTCTGTAACTATACATGCACTGGCAAGCATTGCAGAAATGGGGATGACAAAACCATGAGTTTCTTATGGTTTGTTTGTACAGAATTTGGTGACTGCTACTCACCAAAAACGCGGTTTTAGCATTTCTGGCTTTTAGTTTTTGTATTGGCAAGAGGGTTATGAATTCTGATATTAAAATGGGGGCATTATATCTTGTAATTAATTAAGGTATAGATGCATGCATGCATGCGTGCTTGATTAATTTCGGACAGTGTCTTTGAATTATTATTATTTTTTTCTGTCATTTGAATATGTCAAAATCATGTCTAGTTTTCGTGTGTTTTATTGCAGAAGCACAGGATGCAAGAATCTGTTTTAGTTAACGTTTGGTGATCCAAAAGTCTTACCTTCTAAGATTATGAAAATCATTAGCTTCTTGGTGGTTGGGAATTTTGGAATATTAATTTGAATAAATACCATATTGAACATAGTGCAAGAGCTACCGCAAGGATTTGAATTTGAGACTCTTTCTTTCAAAATGTTCTTAAAAAAATTATAAAATTTCTTGAATCCAAACCAAGAAACTATTTCCTACATTTCTTTTTCTTTCTTGTTTTATCTCCTATTATAACTCAAATTGAATCCAAAACTCAAAGCTATAAAACTGAGCTTGATTCTAAATGAGTTTATGCTATAGACAATATACAAGATTCTTCTTAGTCCAAACATACACAAGTTTGGTTATGCATGGGGCTGAAAAATTGTTGCCTGCAACTCTGCAAAATGTAAACTTGTGGGTTGCTGTAAAAACCAAATCATCAGAGATGATTAATGTGACCAATGTTAAAGACAATTGGAGGATTTGGTGGCTTTTGTTTAGTAGCTGGCAAAAGACTTGGTTTTGCTTTGTTTCGTTCAAGCATACTTTTTATATTGAATTATAATTAATATATATTTTCGTTGATATTATGTTCTGCTTATGACAATAACCTTTGGGTTTAATTTAATTCAACTTGCAAGTTCAGAAACCTGCTCTAAAACACACACACATATATATATATAAGAACTACGTGAGAAAAGAGCAAAGTTGGCTTGTAAACATTATGTATCTAATCACTAATAAAAAATAACAAGTGCTTGAAGTCAATGTACCAAACTCCCAAGACCAAATCATAACAAGGGAGAGGCACTGTCAGCTATCAGAAAGACTTGCAAATCTTCAATAATGGTTTCAACAATTTTATTAATATTTTGGTCATGACATCAGAACCATCTATCAAGCATGGAAGAACTTTTCAATACATGAGAAAAATAAATTTAACCAATGGAACACAGGGAATGGCCTCTTTCTTTGTCTTAAATGGTTTCTTTCTTTGTCTTTTTTCTGAGATGCACTCAGATTGGTTCTTTTTGTTGTCTTATTTATACATAAATGACAGAGTAGTTAGAATTAAGAATGCAAGTAAGATATTGGTCTAAGCTAGTGGAAACTTCTTTTATGAACGGGAAATTAAAGCTCCAGTGGCGGTCAGGCCAGGACATGACTTGGTCAGTTATGAATCCCGGCAAGAGTAGGTTGGAGTTTTATGTTTTTTTTGGTTCATATTCATATTCATGAAATTAATATTAAAAATATTTTTTAAAAAAAATAATGGGTTTTAATTTGAATGATCTACTAGAATTAGTTTAATATGTTTCTTTTTATAATGTGTAATAATTTCATTTTTATAGGGATTTAATATTTGTAAATTTAAAATTTCAAAAATAAAATATAATGAAAATTAGGTTAAAATAATTCATTTTGTTTTGAAAAAAAAAATTATCTGATTAATGGGAAATTGAAAATTGAGAGGATTTAGATGAAAAATAAATTCACTGGATAGAGAATTTAATTCAAGGCCCAGGGCCCAGGGCCCAAGGCCCAAGATCCAGATAATTAAGCTGCACATAAATTAATTTGTGTATTTTATAGGGTCTAGATAGTAAATTCGTAATTAACGCTCAGGTTCCAAACTGAGCACCCGCGAGAGGAGCTGCCTGATTCACTCGCTTGCCGCAGTCCTGCCCTGCCCGCGCTGATTTGTCGTTTGAGCTCAAAACGACACAACACGAAAACCACTAGCCAGATCTCTCGTAAACCCTAGGCAGCAAGTGGCAGGAACAAATTGTTCCGAAGGAACCTCTTCTATACTGAATAACAATGGCAGGATCAGCTGCGAATGCCTCCACGGAAACCATTGGTGGGGAGGAGGTGTCATTGAAAGATAAGGGCAATGAATTCTTCAAAGCTGGGAACTATCTTAAAGCTGCTGCTCTCTACACGCAGGCCATCAAGCTCGACCCTTCAAATCATACTCTTTATAGGTAACTAAACCACATTAGGGTCTTTCCTTTTTTTTTTTAAAAAAAAATAATTTTCTAATTGCTTTTGTTTGAGTGTTCATCAAAATGGAAGATTGACTGCCCATTCACTGAGTTCGGTTCATTGTTTCAATTGGGTATATATATATATATATATATATATAGATATTGTTTTGGATTATCATTCTTATCTGCTCCTATTTTTTTGTGGGTTAACTTTCACTAGGAAATGTTCGATTCTGTGCATTTGTTGGAAATTAGCTGGCTTTTATACCCGAGCTAGGAATTAGAATGCAAGTATATGTGGGACGAACAGATGCAATTCTAATGTTAAGCATTTATTCCCCATAAATCAAATTAGCCTGTTAATTAGTTGGCTTTTATTAATCGAATCAAATGTTGTGTAAACTCTTTTTTTTTCCATCTAATTTCGGGAATCAATTTTCTGTCTGTCAAATGCAAATAAAAAAAAAATATTGCGGCATCTACATCTTCATCAACTACAGGAGTGTTTTAATTATGGAATCAAGGACAGAGTGAAACTTCATTCTATGAGGTTTGTTCATCGCCAGCATTTCATAAAAAGAATATGGAAACTTTAGTTTTTCAGACAGCAGAAACTGTATTTGT
>CAOGCB010152977.1:0-29708 GCA_948266635.1 Cnidoscolus chayamansa
GTCACTATCTACCTAGCTAAAATCTATTAGCCGATAAAGTACCCTTTTTGCTAATATCTGGTGTTTCCAGTTCTTTTCACCATCTATTTAAGTCATTTTGATCTCAAAATTTAACTGAAGTTCCATAACCTATAAATCAAAGTTCAATCAAATTCTCAAGTCATTTGGACTCAAATGGTGTACCAAACTAACCATGCTCATATCTGCAGAATTTATGCAGAATTAGTGTCACTTCTCCTTTGTCTAATCTTTTGACCAATTTAAATTCTATTTTAGCCAAAGTTTAAATATGAAACTTTTAGCTAACATCCTAACCAAGTTTCATACCAAATTTCATAATTTTATCTAACCATTAAGGCTTCCAAATCATTAAGAACATCAACTGCCCTATACTGCAATCCTATGGTCCGACAATTTTGACCTTTATCTGTTCATACTATATTTTCACGCTTCATATGATCTAATTTGACAAAATGATGTTCTAGACATTTGTAGCTAACTCTTATAGATTTCTATTGGTATATTATTTATGATTTTTGGACTTCATTTAGTTTGCCAGAATAATAACACAAGTTTACTGTTCACCCGAACCCTAGTTCCAGTTTTCAAGTTTCATCAACACTTTAATCATTTTCTCACTTCTATAATCTTTATTACTTTGATTCAAGTCTAAAAATCATATTTTCATCTAAATATGATTCTTACAACATTTCTAGGTTTATCAAACCCCCAAACCTAATATCCACAATAATCTATCCTAATCAATCCATAGAAAAGTTCAACTTAACATAAAATATACAAACTAACCTTTGTCTATGGTTTTCCTTCTTCTTCCTCTTCTTTTTCTTCTTCTTCTTCTTCTTCTTCTTCTTTTTTTCCTTTCTCTCCCTCTCTTCTCTTTTCTCTCCCATTCCTATCTGCTGTTGGTTCTTTGCTTCTCTTCCCCTTTTTGTTTTCTAAGTCTTTCCTTTAATTCAATTTGGGTGCCACCTCATGGCCCCCATATTTGACTTTTCAATATTTTTTTTATTTCTTTTATTTTCTTTTCTTTTCTATTTTCCTTTTTATTTTCATTTTCTTATTTCATTTATTCACTTCCTTACTAATTTCATCATTTTAGACACCTAGTCTTTTAGGCCCTAAAATCAGTTCATGACATTGTAAGCTTAAAAAAGTTTAAGGGGACATCAACTTAGAGAGGTTGTTAAGCACTTGTAAAAACTTAGCAAAGTTTAAGGGGAATTCAAACTTGTAAAGGCTCTTAAGTACTTGTGGAAGCTTAAAGAAGTTTGGGAGGAATTCAAACTTGGAAAGGTTCTTAAGCACTTGTGGAAGCTTAAAGAAGTTTGTGGGATCATCACACTTGTAAGAGTTGATCAAGCATCTGGGAAGCTTGGTGTATGTACTCGACTTTTTCTTGCCTGGAAAAAGAGGTCATAGTGGATAAAAGTCTAAAGAGGAAGCTTGATAAGAATGGATGTAGGCTGCATTGTCAAACCACTATAAATTTATTATGTTTGATCTTTCTTGACCTTATCTCTTTTCAATTAAAGTTATTTGGTGTGTGCTATATTGTTAATTTGATGAAATTTGCTTAATATTAAATGTACACTGAAATTCATTGAGTTGTAAGACATTTTTAGCAGACCAGAACACTTTGCTAATTCTGTGTGAACAGTAACTCTGCACACATGCATATTTTTAGCAAACTAGTTTTAGCGTGAATCGTAACTTTATTTATAGGCTAAATTTCATGTTTGCTGTAAATTAAACTAATATATATTAATGTCTTAATATAAAGAAAATTATTCACATACATTCAAGATATCTAAATTCATTTGGAATAAAATAGTACATACAAAATAAATATAAAATAAAAAGTATGTAAAACTAGTGGTCTGAACGGTCCGATGGAAAGATAGAGTCTAAACTGGTTGGCGAAGTTTCCTTTTGCATCCCCATTATGGCTTGTATCTCCTTTCTCATTTGATTAAGTAATTATGCTCTCATTTTGGTTTGAGTTTCTGTTATCATTTGTTGTACTTGCTCTAAAGGCATCATAGTTTGAGAAGTTTGGCTAGGATGAACTAATGAGCATGAACTAGAAGTAGATGAATAGTGAGAGTGTGCTTTTGCAATCTCAGAAGATCCAAACCCATATAATCTGCCTTTTTATTGCCTCATGATATTTCAATCCATTTATCAACATCAAAAATGGGTTGACTTTCATATTGAGATATATGTTGCTGCTCAACTACACTTGAATAAGCTCCATAAATAGATAATATAATAAAAGACATCTTAATAATAGTAATTAATATAAACAAAATATTATGCTAAAATAAATATATGAAAATCAACTTACAACGACTCGTTGTGATTTGTTATCAATGAAAACACCACTAGTCCCTTTTTTTATATGAGTTGATTGAAACATCTTGATTTTAGTGGGTGGCCTACCTAACTTCTTTGTCGACAAAATATGAATAAATTATGTAAGATCAGTAATAAAATAATATGATTAATAAGAAATAAAATAATAAATCATATCAACCGGTCTTCATGAATCTCAAGTTTTACAGAACCACCAAAATGCTTTGTGATAGATCCATCTTTTTTGGTCAATTGATTATGTTTAGTAGCTTCTGACTTTCTATGCCATTCTGATGTGCTTCAATAAGCCACAAGTTCATTCCATATCTCTGGCTTCATCCAATCTGGTCCTAAATCGTGTAAATATGCAATATCATTTTTTATGCTTCACCAACATTTCATGTCTAACTTTGTTTAGAATATCATGCAGTCTTTCTTTTCCAACTTTATCCCAAGCCAATCGGATCATATTTTCTTGACTTTCTTCCCACATATACCGACCCTATAAATGTACGATATAATACATTTAAGCTACAATAATTTCAATAAAAACTTTATACATTTATCACACATATCATTAAAAGACATATAAGATAATTCACATTTTATCCGAAAAAATTTAAATAGCTCATCTTTCGTCTTTTTAGGTACCTCAGCCCAAGTTTTTCATGCACCAGTATAATGCATCTTGATATCATTTGTAATGGATTGAGTGATAGATATATCTAAGAAACTGTAATGTGAATTATATAAAAAGAATTTTTTTAATAAAAAACACTAATAATTATCAATTGTAGATATAATATAAATGACTTACATATTTCCTTTAAGTTTAATAATTTGTTGATCAAATAGATTTGTTGGTATAGATTGTCCTAAGTTTGGACCTTTAGTCCGAGTTGATGATGTTGATGATGATAATGATGATGGCATAAGTTCTTGCATTTCAACTTGTGCCTCATTTCTTATACTTTGTTCTTCATGGTGTTATGCACATTCTCTACCTCTAGAAGATGATATTCTCCGAGGCATATTATAAATAAATATTATCAAGTATAAAAGAACTCATAAAAATAATTAGTATCAAAGAACACAATAGTATAACACAATTGCATAACAATAATAAGTGTCAACACAATTATATAATAAGTGCCAAATACAATAATATTATAACAAAATTAAATAAAAAAAACACAATAATAAAAAGTGAAGATCATTCGTCTTCGTCTTTGTCTTCATCTTCATCTTTGTCTTCATCTTCGTCTTTGTCTTCATCTTCGTCTTTGTCTTCATCTTCGTCTTCCTCTTCATCTATATCTACATCTATATCTACACCTCCATTATCATCTATATCTAACTCAATTGTACCATTTGGATCAAGTAGCAAATTTAGGTCATCAAGTTCAATTATTGGTAACATTTGTTGAGGTCTGCAAATACCATCATCTTGATAAGCAACATCATCAGAGTTCAATTCACCTCCATTTCTATTAACCATCACTTGCCCAATGTTATCAGTACTTCTAGCTTTGGTTTTGAAAACCGCACACCAATTAATGTTCCACATCCTGCGAGTGGTTGGTTGGGTTACTTATCCCGCAAGCACTAATGTCTCTTCTTTAGTCTCTTCATTAGTGGAGGCATTCACTTCCCAATTAGCTTCCCTACTAGGTCCTCGATCCCATTTGGGAGGGGGGGGGGGGATGGGGCGATTGCCTACCCCTGTGGATGGATAGGACTTTTGCTTTTTTCCATGGTCAGAGTAATCATCAAGTCTCTCAGTAGCAGCCACAACTGTGCTCAAATCTCATAGTTCCCTCCTTAAAAGCTTCATTCTAGCCTAATTTTCAGTCCTTCTATGAAGTTATATACTCTGTCAGACTCATTAATGTCCTTAATATCTAACATTAGAGTCGAATAATCCCTCACATAGTCATAGATAGAACTTGTCTATTATAGTTCAGCTAGTTTGCACCATGCATTGTAAGCCACATTCACTAGGCAAAACTGAGCCTTCAGTTCTTTATTGAATCCCTCCCAACTAGTAATGGGATTTTGCCCCAGGCTACTTCATCTTTTCTCATACGCCACCACAATTTCACATCATTAGTCATATACATAGGCACCAATTTCAGCTTATCCTCATCATCATCACTATTGGTAGCACCAAAGAACAACTCTATATCGAAGAGAAAATTCTCTACCTCTTTCGCATCTCAAACACTCGAGAAAGGCTTTTTGGCTGAGGAATTCTAGCCTTGCCAAATTCTCACACACCCACACACTTTGCACCGCCCATTTTTTATAGCACGTTCACCTTTAATCGAAGTTCATGCGGCTCTTTTTTGAGGACATCCATCGTTTAGTGGACTCCGTCATTTATCTCCTCAATATCCCCTACTAGGGAAGAGCGGGAGCTAGTAAGGGTTCTCAGGCCATCCACAACATCTTCCATTCGAGAGGCCTTTGCTTCGTACTCAAGCATCTTGCTCTTAATATCTCCCTATGTGTTCAGACCATCCATGACATCTTCCACTCGAAAGGCCATTGCCTCAAATTCTAGAATCTTGCTCTTAATATGCCTTAGAATGGTATCCACTACCCACATATGAGTGGCCTCAAGCACTGTTGGCTTACTCTCACTATTATGCAACCTAGCTACCACCGCAACTAGTTGCTCAATTCTCGTTTCCAGCGCCTCAATGTGCTTGTCCTTCTGCTCACGAGAGGGGTGAGCTTCTGCAGGCTCATTACATGTGTTTCCATGTGTACTGCCTCAGATCACATGAGTAACAAGCTCCTCAAACATTTTCTCGAGAGCTTTAATACATGTCGTTTTTGTCATATCTCCCATACTGTTCACAGATTACAACTTCGTTTTGATACCAACTGTCACGGGCCTAGATTTTCACACATAATCCGGACCATGTGGCACTTGCTTGAATGCTATCAAGACAAGTCAGCCAGAAATTCACATTAGAACCTGCACAAAATCACACATCATTGGGTTAATATTGTGTGGGCAATCTCGTTCAAGCACAATATTTGCACACGAATAATAGCAAGGCAACACAATATCCACACAAGGCAATCACACAAGCACAATATTATAATCGAGACACAATTATTAAAAGAACGTGACTACTGATTTTATTTCATTAAAAGGGGCAATACATCATGTCATCGTCCTCCATCCCATTATAGTAGGGGGATCACCTATAAGGGCGTGGAGGCACAATCAAGGAATACCGACGAGCACAATCATTGAAAGCCTCACTGGGCAACATAGTCACTGTGACACCCCGCTGGGTAGTCGGGCCTCGTCACCACCGCTAGCCAACTACTCACTCTTCCTAATTAAAATGATCTAGCACTTTATATTTAATACAAAATAATCTACATCAAAAGCCCTAATTTCCTACAAAAAGAAAAAAAATTCACAAATGTCTAAAAAATTACAAAATAGCCTCTCAAAATTCCTAGAACTATAACATTACAGACTATTAAAAGATGTTAGTCGAAAGAGTGATGAGGTAAAATATGAAGAAAATATTAAATTGAAAGTAAAACTTATGAATTAGTGATTGTTTCATTGGAAGGTAAGAAGGTAGCGAAAGTAAACTTATGAATTAGTGATTGTTTCATTGGAAGGTAAGAAGGTAGCGAAAGTTTAAAGACATTGCTAAAGAATGTTAATCACATATCAATGAAGTAAAACATAAAAATAAAACATATAAATTATTAGAAGCAATAACTTATTTGATTGATTTTTAAAATGTAAAGAGTGTATTTTATTTATTTCTAAAATTTAAAAATTTTATATATCTGAAATACCTTATTTGATTTTTAACTAAATTTCAATGATTACAATAAATTAATATATAATAATTAAAATTATCATGTGATTTTTTTTAATTTAAATATTTTATTAGATTTATTTTAATAATTGAGGAACTTATTTGAGCTTAAAAAATTTAGGTATTTATGTGACTATTAGTTTATATTTCAAAACTTAAAATAGGCATTATACTTTTTTTTTTTACAAATTATATTATACAACAATAACAATAAAGCTTTAGTCCCAAATAAGTTGGGGTCGGCTGTATGAATCCTTTAACAAATAAGCTCCCAGATAATATCCCAATCACACACTTTAGACTCCTTCCATTACTCGAATTTTACGCCTCCATTCAAGTCTATTACTAACTAAATCCGCATCAATATTTAAGGCGCGTAAGTCTCTGTCTATTACTATCTTTCAAACTGTCATGGGTCTATCTCGACCTTTCTTAGCCTACAAAATTATATTATAACTCTATAAAAATCTAATTCAGTTATTTTTTTCAGGAATGTAATCATTTAATTTTGAAAATATTTATGTTATTTAAAATGAAATTAGTGAAAGAGTAGAATATTGAATTGAATAAGATAATTAAAAAAAAATTGAGGGAGAGGTTTAAACATCCAAATACGGCCAATTAGAACAATGAGGAAACCAAGGGGGAATCTTTTTGGACTGTTATGTCCAAACCGTCGCCATAGAATATTCTCATTTCTCAACACGTAGCTGTATCATCTGTTACAAGGGAAATATTTGCTTTATCTACTTCATCAAAAAGAGGTGCTGTCAAATGAAAAACCATTTCAGAAGCAACATTATACAATAGAGTAGAGGCTGCATTGCATGTTCAGATGAAAATAGTGAAATTTGAATGATCTAATCTGTTAACACTATACTACTACTTCTGTTGACCTATCTTCAAATTGGAACTCAGTAGACTGAGAAACCAAATTGAATTGGTGCTAATTGCATCAAAATTCAGTAATATTTTACATTACCTATTTTCTACTGCATTTGATTTTTCATATATTTTTTTTAGTGTTGGTGAATTTGTGTTTGATTTCGAGTGTACGGTGTACCTGTAATTTGAGTTTTCATTTCAATTTTTATTTTTATTTTTTATATATAATGGTATGATGGGTTATCAGAAGTTTGATGTGGCCACTGACCGCCCAAAATTCCACTGGACGAACCAACTAAGCCAAACCAGTTCGGCACTTCCCACCCATCTACAAAAGGACGAAAATATGATACTTGAAAACCCACCAACTATTTATTATCACCATCAGGCTTCCGTGGGTGCTTCCTCAGCTTTGCTTGAACTAACTTCTCTTCCTTTTCTAAGGTAAGTTCAATTCTGTCTTATCTTTGATTCCTTATTTCTTGCTTCTCTCTCTCATGTGCTCAAGGGTATCCTTCTTCTTGATGGGGTTATTGTTATATCTGGGTGCTCCTTCCTCTTTTTCATTTTTTTTCCCAAGGAAGGTACAGTGGCATAATTATTGGGCTTCCTATAATTCTTTGTATGCCTGTTTCTTTTTGTTTAATAGCTTTGTATTATAATTTGATGCTGTCTTGATTTTGTTTTCATGCTTTCTGCAGGGTTCTTATGTTGCAATTATAGATTATTTCTGTTATTTTGTGATTTAAAGGATTAATTCGGGATTTGGTTTTCGAGAAATGACTCTGTACGGGAGTGTTTCTGCATTGAATTTAAATTGGCACACTGGTCTCTTAGATGCTAGAAAATTGGAATCCTCCTTCAGATGTGGTTATCCTAACTGTTCCAAGCAAACTAATGCACTAGCTTTCAGAGGTAGTGAATCAATGGGCGATGCTTTGAGAATACCATTTGGGAGTGCTACTAAGACAAGAATAAGGACTGTTCCTTTGCAGGTTTGTTTTCTTTTGGTCTTTCGGCATCATTTTCATTTAGTTTTCCTAAGGGAAATTAGTTATTGATTATGATGCAGGTAGTTTGTGTGGACTATCCTAGACCAGACCTTGATAATACGGTGAATTTCTTGGAAGCTGCATACTTATCATCTTCCTTTAGTAATTCTCCTCGTCCAGCTAAATCATTGAAAGTTGTGATTGCTGGGGCAGGTGATGAAATTCTTACTCAATTCTTTTTTTCTGTCTTTGATGTATCTAATTTCCATTTTGGTTGATTCACTTAGTAAAATAAAATTTTCATTTTCAAAATATCGAATATATTTTGCTACAATTCATTTTCTTTGTTGATTTATGCTAAGAAATGTTTACATGATTTCATTCTTTTTTTTTTCTTGTTCAATTATGTTATGGTACTAGTGATGGATGCTTTATATTCCTTCTCTTGAATTACATTTGGTTTAAAATGGGGTTTTGAGGATATGTTGATTGGGGTAAGTTTTAATCAATTTTAAATTCCATAGGCCTCACCCTTGTGCAATGAACATAATGGTTTGTAAGATATTAATTGCAAACTTATTCTTTTTATTTTTCTTTTTCATATTCAGTGTGAATGGCATGAATAGATCATATCATCTGTGGGTTCTGGATAACCTTGATAAGATTTTCCAACTTATGGCTTTGTTGCTTTTCTTTTCCAGGGTAGCCTATGAACTAGATACATAGACTGAACTAGTTTGAGCGTTTAAGCAGTTGATGCTGGGTAGTTATAAAAATTAATGCTTTTGCTAATATGCATGTAATTTCTCTCTTTTATTTGGTTATATTGGGATAAAAAAATTTCCAAATTGTGCAGGATTGGCTGGTTTATCAACTGCTAAATATTTGGCAGATGCAGGGCACAAGCCTGTACTACTTGAAGCAAGAGAAGTTCTAGGCGGAAAGGTTTTTTTTTCTGCACTACTTCCATCCACTTTTTAATAAGTTGACAGCAAAAATTATCATTGTAAAATGAAAGTGATGGAGAAAAGGAAAAGTTAAATTGGTATGTTTTATTATTATTTTTTATAATATTAGCTTTTATTTGTAAATTTTGTAGACAGTGTTTTAATTTGATATCCTTTTATGGATATTGTTTTTAGGGTTTCTAATTATGTGGGTTCTTTTAACATTTGTTTTAATGGTTGTTTTTGGAGCCTATGCAAGGTGAATGCACCCCTACCATGCTGTAGAAAAAACTTCCAAAACGAATTGATTATGTTTGATTGGTGAATTTATCATTCCCTTGTTTTCTTCAACTTTTTGCTATTCTCTATCTGTGCTTCTCTTCTTCGTAATATTCTTATTATCTTTATCAGTTCTATCACACCCACCCCTTTCTCTCTCTCTCTTTTTTATTTTACATAAACAATGAAAAGGAAATGGAAAGGTCTTGTGCTTTCATTTGTGTGTTCCAATATAATTGTTACTTGGTTTATACAGGTGGCTGCATGGAAAGATGATGATGGGGACTGGTATGAGACAGGCCTGCATATATTCTGTAAGTTTTGGGCCTCTGTTTCTCTCTGTCTGGTTGTAATGAGGGTGAATTTTAATCTCAATGCTTTTCTTTTTCATTTATTCTGATTAGGGGAAATGTATTTGAGTAAAATGTTTTGGTGAGATTTTTAAAAAACTTTCTTTGATTTTTAGTTTTATCATTTACCTTATTATTATTAGTTTTTTTTTTTATTAGATTTAGGACATGGACTAGCTGGAGCTTTGAAAATGTCTCTTTTACAACATTTTGCTGATTGTTGTATTCAATATTGCTAATTTGATGCAAGATGGTTCTGTTTATTTTTTTAATTGGTTACAGCCACTTAACCTTTTTATTTTGTTGCACTCTTATTGAAACTTTCTTCTTTGGCTGTCAGTTGGAGCATACCCAAATGTTCAGAACCTGTTTCGAGAACTTGGTATAAATGACAGGTTGCAGTGGAAGGAACATTCTATGATATTTGCCATGCCAAATAAGCCAGGAGAGTTCAGTCGATTTGATTTTGCTGAAGTTCTTCCTGCACCATTAAATGGTAAGCAACTTGTATCTGCCTGAAATTGGATTTTACTCCTAGAAAATAGTAAGGTAATTACTTTTGAAGAAAAATGTTGGAAAGAAAGTTCGACATAAAGGATACTTCAATTTGATTTTCCTGAAGCTCTTCCTGCACCATTAAATCGTAAGCAAATTATATCTGCCTGAGATTTGATCTTGCTCCTATTACATAGTAAGGATATTACTATTGAAAAAAAAGTGTTAGAAAGACATTTTGGCGTAAATGGTATAATTACTTGGCCTTAAAATATGATTAAACATATGCCAATCATCAGTTAGTTGCAGCTTATATGCAAATTACTTTTCTGGGCAGGGAGTTGTTGTTTCGAGTGTAACATGAATACAATGTTTTCTTGACTTAAATGACTCCAAGTATACTTACCATTACATCAACACACTTAATATCCCATATGCACATACTTGTACATCCATATATAGGGATGTATAAAAAATGGGCTGAAGCCTAGGGAGGCAATTTGGGTTGGTGGCTCGTGTTCACTTCGACATGAATTCTATATGAACAAGATTAAGGGTTGACACGAACATAATACAATTGATGAATCATGTAAACTATTCAAACACTAGCAAGACCCTTTCATTACACAAGTTACATGACACGATTATATGACACAAAAAGATTTGACATGAATAAACCTTTAACACAATTTGACCAGTTTAGCACATTTTGACACTGTCCAATATCACTTAGTTGGCACATTTCAATATTTTTAATATTTATGAAATAATATGTTATATGAAATTATATATTAGGTTCAACATGCATAAATGTAATATTATATAAACATATAAAACCTAATTATTTAACATTAAACAAACAAGTGATATTTCAATATTTAACTAATTAATAATTTAAGAAAAAACTTTACAAAATAATATAATGTTTAACTTATTATGTAAATGTGTCAGAAATAGAGGAATGTTGTGTTTATTTATCTTATGCTTGTGGAATATATACAATAAAGTAGCTTGACAAAATGGGAAATAGATCTCCCTATATCATATCTCATGATTAATGGGATATCTTGAGAATATAGGAATCTTAGGGGTACAATCTTCATAAAAGGTTTCCTAACTAATACATTTAAATTAAATAAATTCTAATAAAGAAAATAGAAACAACCATAATAAAATATAAGTACCTCATTGTTTTTGGTTGGTCAAAACTAGTTGAGGAGTCATGCATCAAAACATGACACAAATAAGAAAGCATGTCATAAACGTGTCGAATTGGGGTAACGGGTCAACTATGAAACAACTTGATTATTGACATTTCATAAACATGTTGACATGATTTTAACACGGACATGAATAAGCCCAATCCCAACCTTTTAGTTTACTTATCGCATTTAAAATTACCAACCCTAGTGAAACCTTTTTAAAATAAAACAATATGTGTGTTTTTGTGTACACACACACACACTACAAATGGAAAACTAATGGAAAAGCCTATGAAACTGCTTCTACACTTTTACTAAGAGTCTTAATTAAAAATTAGCTGAAATTTTTCTAGTGATTCATTTGGTTATTACTCAAATTTTGAAGTTGTTTTTAGCATTGATATTAGCAGTGATAATGATAATGATGCTGAATTTGAAAACTAGGTCTTTTGTTATTTCCTAAAATGATTACTTATTTCATTAGTTGTTAAAAATATTTTTAGAATTTGTAATTGTTGTTTTCTTTAGTCATTCTATT
The DNA here is from genome assembly GCA_948266635.1 of Cnidoscolus chayamansa. Lineage (NCBI taxonomy): Eukaryota > Viridiplantae > Streptophyta > Magnoliopsida > Malpighiales > Euphorbiaceae > Cnidoscolus > Cnidoscolus chayamansa. The sequence goes on from CAOGCB010152977.1 coordinate 11,919, forward strand.
GCTATTTTTTAAAATTATAGCAGTGGGTATTGAGATTAAAGTTTGTAGTATAATTATTTTGTATTAATTATGGCAAAAAATAATGTCCTACAAGTTTAAAAAATGTTATGTCTATGTCATATCATATATCCCATTTCTATTCTGGTGCTACTTAGGGCCCAATGACAATTGTTAAGAAAATAGGCCATGTCTAACTCCACCTTAAAAACTAGCTCAAAGGGGAAGGGGCACCCAAGGCCTTATAAGGAGCATACAATTCGTTTTCCAAACCGTTGTGTGATTCAACACACCTCCTCACACTCAGGCCAACTAGAGTGTGAAACACAAATGGGAGGCCCAACGCTTGCCCAAAAACAAATGGGAGGCCAACACACCTAGCCCAAACACATACGAGAGGTCCAATATTAGACGAAGAGCTCTAATACCATGTTAAGAAAATAGACCTTCTTAACTACACTCCAAAAGCTAACTCAAAGGGAGAGGGGTGCTCAAGGCCTTATAAGGGGCACACAACTCATTCCAAACCAATGTGAGATTCAACAACAATAAAATGCTTGAACTCTAATATCTTTCTGTTAGGTAAAAACCTAACAGATCTGGATTTTCAGTGACAGTTACCAAGATTTAGAAGAAAGGGGAGAGAAAGAGAGGGAAACAAAGAAAGAATTTGTATTGTTTATTCATTTTGGAATATGTCCTATAAGTACTTCCTCCTACTTATACTAACCCTTACTTGTAACAGAATAACTGCATACCTATTCCTTCCTGCCTATCATAATCAGCTTATCTCATCTTAGTCAACCCATTGCATCCAATCTTCTTATTTATAACAATATTATATTAACGTGTCTTATAAGCTGTAAGCCTTTTCTTATGTCGATATACATAATTATATATGCCATCTATGTTGTGAAGCAAATGCCTTTAGATGTATTACTTTATATGTTTTTTCCTGTGGTTTTGTTTTTTTTTTTGGTATTTTTTCAGTTCCTCTGTTATTTTTACTGTTATACTCATTGAGCTTTAATTGTTAGTGAATCTTGTTCCTTGCACATGTAGTATTTGAGCTACATCAATTTTTTTTTTCCTTTTCTAATTTATTTTATGTTTATTTTACACATCAGCTTTGATCAGATAATCACATATTTGTTGTGAATTTGATTGAAAGGGATATGGGCAATTCTAAAAAACAATGAGATGCTTACTTGGCCTGAGAAAGTGAAATTTGCAATTGGACTCCTGCCAGCAATGGTTGGTGGACAGGCTTACGTCGAGGCTCAAGATGGTTTGACAGTTCAAGATTGGATGAGAAAACAGGTATACTTTAGCAGCCCAATTCAATAAGAATGATAAGAAAAAACTGCTAATACACATAGCCATGTCGCTGAAAATTGATAAACTTGGTTCTACCTGAGATCCACATATGAAACTTAGCTTTGAGACTTAAGGTCAATCACTCAGAGGATTTGTGCATACAATTATAGAAATGGGATTGTTATTCTATGAACCAGTAGCCTGTTGCAGACTTATGATGGCAACATGCTGTGCCTATTAATTTCATGCTTCCTTTTATATTGTTAATAATCATATATAATCTCTGTTTGCTTTGAAATTTATAGATATTGCATAAGCAGTATATCCATAAGCCTTGCTCACTATACTTCTATAATTACTGCATGCCCCAATAGTTTTGCTTTCCTTTACAAGTTGTTCATAGCCTTTCTGGAAACCTTATTTAAGTAGAATACAAAAAAAAAGTTACTAGCATTGGAGGAAGAGGTTTGCACTCTACAGATTATGTAATAGTAGTAGTGTTCATCCTTCCCCCACCTACATTTGCAATGTTATGCTGCTTTGGAAATTAACATAGACAATATTCACCAAAAAGAAAATGATAGGCTGATGGATTACTTGACTGGGTCAATTGAATTTTATGATGTACCATGATGTAGCATGATTTTTAAAAATGATTCAAAATAACTCCACTTCTGTTTTCTACTTTTATTTGTTAGGGAATTCCTGATCGAGTGACTAAAGAGGTGTTTATTGCCATGTCAAAGGCACTTAACTTTATTAACCCTGATGAACTTTCAATGCAGTGTATTTTGATAGCATTGAACCGATTCCTTCAGGTACACTTACTGTTCTTTCCTACTCTTACCCCTTGAGATGTAAAATATTTCATTTGTTGATAATTGATACAGGACGTTTTCTTTTCCTTTTTATAATCTTTGGAATATTTATTTCGATTGTGTTATTATTAGATGTAGTGTCTTGCTTATTATATATACTTGCAATTGGTTAGTACTGTAATGTTGTATCTATATAGCAATGATGCAGGGGGCTAAGCATATTAAGTTCATATATTATACTTGTCCCTTGAGTCACAAGAGGCAACAAGAAGAGAAGTGAATTGGGTTTTATAAAAAGCTTGTAACAAGAAAGGGAGTGAATTGGGTTTTATAGAAAGCTGACAATGAAGAAAAGGAAAGATGATGAATACAAGGATTCATAGAGGCATGAAAATAATCCTTTTGAAAAGTGACTTTGCAGCCTCAAGTCAACTCTTGGCTGCCTAAACTATACCACTTTGGATCTGCTAGATGCCCAAGTCATTTTAGAGAGAAAAAATGATTCCTTAAAACTGTGAAAAATCAAAATTTAGGTTACAAAAATTTGATTTTCAATTCATTTGAATAATCAAAAGCTATATTTTGGAATATTTGATTCTAGAAAAGAAAATTTCAAAAAGGACTCCATATGTGAAATTTTATTTTAGTCTCTCAAATGTTTGTTAATTAAAACCAACTCCAATTTTTGTCCGTTTGAGTCATTTTAACTTATAATTTGGAGTCTTCATTGTAGAGAAAAATAATTAAAAAAATACTGCACATGTAAATTTCATTTTTGTCATTCACATATTTCTTAATTGAAAAAAAAGTAAGCCATAGGTTTGAACCAACACAATTAGTTAATTGGAATTGACAAGGTATAAACTGAAAATTACATTATGAATGTCCATCTTGAAGTATGCTTCAAATTATTGCACCTTTTGCTCTAGACCTAAAGCAGTTACATATAATGTATTAGGTATCTACATGCTCACACAAACACATCTAAAATTAATTAATAGCATACTGATTCGGCAACAACAACAACAACAACAACAACAACAAAGCCTTAATCCCAAACAAGTTGGGGTCGGCTGTATGAATCCTCTAACAAATAAGCTCTCAGGTAATAACCCAATCACATGCATACTAATTCGGCAATGTACAAAAAAGATTGAAGGACATACAAGTCTTATTCTTGACAAACCAAACAAATTCTAACCAAAATGGCCTAATGAGGGCCCAATTTGAAGCCAAATTCATTGTTTTTAGCATTGGCAATTTGATGATCTGCACTCTTGGGCCTGTGATTCTCAACACGTATATTTTTTATTTTATTGTTCTGAATATATGTAATTTATTCCAATTTATGTGTGTGAAATACCCTGAATGGAAAGCTTATGTGTGTGTGCTGTGCTTCTTTTCTTCTTTTTCTTTATCTCCTTTTTTTCCTGCCTTCTTATTGCTTGGAGAGGTTAAGGGAAAAGGAGAATGCAATTCTTAAATGAACACATTTTTGTGATTAAAAGACTAGTAATGTTTCACTGATTCTTCTATCATTAAATTGAATCAGACTTTTGACTTCTTGTTGAATTTTCTAGACATTATTAAATATTCTTTTGCACTAATGTACATAAGAAATGAGGGACATGTCTTTCCCATGATTGATATCAATATGTCAACAGGAGAAACATGGTTCAAAGATGGCTTTCTTAGATGGAAATCCCCCGGAGAGACTTTGCATGCCAATTGTTGATCATATTCAGTCATTGGGTGGTGAAGTGCGGCTTAATTCACGAATAAAGAAAATTGAGCTAAATAATGATGGAACAGTGAAGAGATTTTTACTAAACACTGGGGAGATGATTGAAGGAGATGTTTATGTGTTTGCCACTCCAGGTCTAACTTGAATATTTCTCTCACAATCATAACTTATATTGTTTTATGTGATTCAATTACTCTAATATTTTTACTGTTATCTTGTAACATCAGTTGACATCCTGAAGCTTCTTTTGCCTAATGATTGGAAAGATATTCCTTACTTCGAGAAATTGGAGAAATTAGTTGGTGTTCCTGTTATCAATGTTCACATATGGTTAGTGATGAATTCCCTTGCCATTAGCAAGTAATGAATGTAAATGTGCCCTCTCTCTTTATTTGTGGCAATCATATTATATTGGTAGAATTCAATTTGTTGCCTGGAAATTTGAGAAGTGGAAATGAATTTGATTAGGTAGAAAATTTATTTCGTTAATAAGAATGGTTCTATTTTTATTTGGTTAATTATAAATAGGAACATTCTCGCTAACCATGCTCCTTTTATTTTATTAATACTTTGTTATCGTCATTTTATTCCAACTCATATCATGGGATGCAAAAAATTTTGGGTTAGACTATCATCTCTCTGTAATGCTTTTATATCATCTTATTTAGAGTTCAAATGTTAGCAATTAGGCATGTCTACTAAAAACGAAGTTTTTTTTTTTTTTTTAATTGCAGGTTTGACAGGAAACTAAAGAATACATATGACCACCTACTTTTCAGCAGGTCCTACTACTATGTTTTTATATTAGTTGTATGAAGCATAGATTATTTATCATGTCAGTTAAATCACTTACTTCCTTGCAACCTTTTTTTTTTTCAAGGTTCTTATAGAAGTTAATTGATTCATTGAGATAGTTTCTCAAAATAATTTAGTACTTGTTGAATTTTACAAAGAAGCATTCCCACCATGTAGTAATATATACTAATTTCATCTCTATTCTTTTGATATGCAGAAGTCCCCTTCTTAGCGTTTATGCTGACATGTCTGTAACATGTAAGGTAAAACTGGAGTTAAATTATTTATACACACACAGTATTTATGGAGGTACTAGAAAAGTTGCCAAGAACAGACATTCCAAAAGAACCCTGCTTCCAGTGATCTCCACGTGGGTTTTGGTATTAACTACAGAGAAATGGAAAGCAATTTCTCTGGGTGTAAAATTTAAATATGGAATTAGAACATTTAAAGATTTTGCATATGTTAAATTATACTGCTTCACTTTTATGATTTGTTAATCAAAATAGTTGTAAGTAGAGTTTAGTAATGGCTCTTTTTATCCTTGTTTATGAGTAGCCTCATTAAGCATTTAATAAGAATTTAAACTGTTTGCATCACTTTATATAATCATTTGATATCTTAGGACTTTAGCCCATTTCACATTCCAACAATTTATATGGAATCAAAGTTTACTTATTGAGTTATGGTCGAGTCACATACTTGTCCCTCTTCCATCTTCAACTGCATTAATCTGTTCCGACATGATTGAATTTTATTTATCTGTTAATTCACCATTTATTGTTGAGTACAGGAATATTATAATCCAAATCAATCAATGCTGGAGTTAGTTTTTGCACCTGCAGAAGAATGGATCTCATGCAGTGACTCAGAAATCATTGATGCCACAATGGGGGAACTTGCAAAACTCTTTCCTGATGAAATATCTGCTGATCAGAGCAAAGCTAAAATTGTGAAATATCATATTGTTAGAACCCCAAGGTTAGACTTTGAGGCCATCCATGTTGAATTATCCTTTTTACAAGGTTATGTAGTCATTGGCATTGCTCAGATCCCTAGGAGAGTGGATTTCATGGATTGTTTGTTTAACAGAATTAGTGCATTTTTGTAGCCACTGATTTTGAATTTCTTGCTAATGCAGCTTTATCAATACCTAGTACTCCATATCCTACTGCCGACATTGTTTTGCACTTATTTTTTGGAGAATTACTATTGAGTCCCTGAGTTTTTAGGAAGTTCACTACTTTGTTCCTATTTCAAAATTACTGAATTACAATGCCCTTATGTTTTGTAAAATCAAACTCTTTGATTCTGTTATAAAAAAAATATATTAGTCAACTTGTTTCTTTGACAGAAAGGTTATACATTGAAGCTTCTAAAAACTCCAGGTCCTACAGTAATTCTCCTTTTTTTTTTCTTTCAATATCTCCATATGGAATACAAAACTGTTGAAAGATACTGATTAAATCTTCATTTCCCGTCTGGGTGCCTACTGATTTTCTCAGGTCGGTTTACAAGACTATTCCAAATTGTGAACCTTGCCGTCCATTGCAAAGATCTCCTATAGAGGGATTCTATTTAGCTGGTGACTATACAAAGCAAAAATATTTGGCTTCAATGGAGGGCGCTGTCCTATCTGGGAAGTTTTGTGCACAGGCTATTATACAGGTACTTGCTGCTTATACTTGGTTTAGCCAAGGAGAAAAAAATACATGCACATGCACATGCACATGCACATGCACGCTCAAGGATAAGACAGCTTTTTTCTTTTTCTGTTGCTGAGGTGGTGAGGTTTCGTAAGTATAAAGATAAATAAAAAATAAAATAAAATAAAAAAATCATTTACCCGTTTGTTTACTGACATATGCAGGATTACGAATTGCTTGTTGCACGGGAGCAAAGAAAGTTGGCTGAGGCAACTATTAGTTAACAAAGGATACTTTTGCTACTTGATGAAAATCTGAATCATCTAAAGGTGAATTAGGGATTGTTAGACACAAGAATATTCCAAAGTTGTTCATATATATATGATACAGTTTGTAAAGCACATAAAAGTGTCAATCTTATCTCACTGAAAGGCATTTGGGTTTTTCGTGACATCTTTGTTGCCATCATTTGCACATGATTTGACCAACTGAGATCTCTGGAAGCACAAGTAGATCTAAAAAATGAAGGGTAAAAAATGCTTCACTTAATAGATGTTCTTTTGTTGGAAAGAAGAAATAGTGAAATGCAGCTATAACAAAAGCTGATGTTGTATGGAGGGAGGAGAAAGGAAACTATGAAAGTGTTAATTGGTTGATGGAAACTTTTCTGACCATAGTAAGATCTTAGTATATATATATATATTTTTTTTTGACAATATAGTCGGGTAATAATATACAAGTTTTACTAGTCGTATTTTATTAAATATTGAATTGTTTTAATTTAATTTTCCCTCTATTTCCCTTCTGTTAAATAGTATGTGCCAAAGCTGTAAATGGGCTTAATTTGTCTGCTAAGCTCGTAGCATCAGCTACTGCTTGCTATTAATACATGTTTGCAGGCTCAGTGCCTAAAGCAAACATATAAAAAGCAACCATGAAATCACCCTCGTAATATTTAATTCCAATACCAACTTGCTTGCTATTATTATAGGAAAAATAGTACTGTCAATATGTAACTTGTAATAGTTTCTGGAAGATTTCACTGCAGGAGAAATTCATTCATGTCCGAAGTGAGTTTTATCATGTCAAATCATACATTCACTTAACGCTAAGTTGGTAGGAAATGTCTTGTCATAGGGAGAAAAAAAAAACTTATTTTAGCTCTTAAAATAATGGATTAATAGCTTTTTTTCGAGGTTCAAAGGCAAGGATGGAGCTGTTGATTGACTAAAATAGCTGTGGGAGCTGGTTACGAATAAGCTAATAAGATAGAAGTAGAAGCCATAATACAAGGAAGCACACACTAGGCATATAAATGAGTATTAATTATACGTTTCTGCACTAATATGCTCTTGAGCTGTCAAGTTGAGGTTATAGTGAAGCTACTATAATTATTAAAGCTGAAGTCAACAAGGCACTATTACGAAAAAATAATAATAATAAATTAAAACCTTGTATTTGAAGACAAAGGGTATCTGATGAAAAAATCTAACTTGTTATATAATTACTGTATTAAAAAATATATCTTTATAAAAAAAAATTGAAAAGCGTAAACAACAACAACAACAATAAGTATTAGTCCTAAATAAGTTGGGATCGGCGTATGAATCCTCTAACAAATAAGCTCACGAGCAATATCAACATTCACACGTCTTAGACTCATTCCATAACGCGGATTTTACGTCTCCATTTAAGTCTATTACTAACTAAATCTGCATCAATATTTAAGACTCGTAAGTCTCTGTCTATTACTTCCTTTCAAACTGTTCTAATTCTACCTCGACATTTCTTAGCCCCATCAATCCTCAAGTTCTCCTACTTGCGAACCGCCGCATGGGGAGGTCTCCGTAAAACATGCCCAAACCATCTGAGTCTTCATTCTCTCACCTTATTACCAACATTTGCTACATGTACTTTCTGCCGAACATATGCTTAAAATTCATGATATTATATATATAAAAAAATAAAAGTGGAGATATCCTTCTTCCACCGACAATGATAATTCAACCATTATGGAGAATTTGGTTGATTGCTCGCTCTCCGGTTCTTGAGATGGCTAAAGAGCTCAATCCATTCGCAAGAATAAATCATCATCACAAGGGATGAAAGGAAAGTGTTAATCAGACATTCACATTTTATCTTTCTGCTATCTTCACTCTTGCAGGAAGGGAAGATCATCTTAAAAAGGAGAGATTTGCAAGAAAGTTTAGCAAGCCCAAGTGAAGAATTGTATCAACCCATCCAAATAGGTGTGCTATCAACTTACTATATTTTTATTTGTTCTAGCCCCCACGCCCAAATTCGACGGTGTACGAGGAAGTAAATCACAGTACAGCGGCCTTTTAGGTGGGATACTATATTTTTATTATTTCTATATGTGGTTGTACCATATTGTGATTATATTTCTAAATTTTTTATTTTTTTTTATCAAATATAAAACTATTTAAAAGTTTTTGAACTTGTATTTTAGAATCTATATTTAAATAATAATATTAATAATCATTTGTATCATAGTTGACTATTTTATTCATTTTATAATATTAGCTTTCATATTGCATAACTATTTACAATTTTATCGTATATGCCAAATATTATAAAGTTATATTGTCAAAGCTCTGGATATAGATCAATTATAATAGATTCTTTGTTTATTGTTATGGATTTTTGGACACCTCTTCTGCTTTTTTTTTTTATTGGTTCTTACCTATATATGATAGACACTAATGCATCAAACTTATGTTTAGCAGATGTGTAAAAATATATATAAAAAATGTGCACGTTAATAAATAGTATGATTCAAAATCCATAACTATAAAATTGTGTCATCAACCACATTTGTCATCATTTCGTGAATCACTTTAAAATAATCATTTTTGTATGATATATATCACAACATGCCAATATTTATTTTTCCTAGTGCCATGTTTATATAAATATATAAGACCCGAATATGGTGCACTACTAGACCATACTATTACTGTTTAACTTATTGTGTATGGTTATTTATGTGTAATAATTTATTTTGAATATATAATTTTGCAATTTATTAACTTTATTAAACTAACATTGACAATATTTTCTCATTTAAGAGCCCTTAACCTATATTTTTCAGACTTATTTTTATAATTATATAATTGTATCATCACTTTTAGCATATCACCACATATACAATTTCATATATATTTAATTCAAAATATTAACTAATGTAATATTTAATTGTTTACAATCCTTATATATATGTTAAAATAAATAGAATACAAACTTTAGTGTCAAAGTTTTAGGTAGCTTATGTGTTATGTAGTTTCTATTATTTATGTGGATCAGTAGATGAGTCTCATGTTGCTTTACTGTCTTTTAATAATACATGGTAACAAACCAATAAACTAAAATACATGCCCTGTGGGCATAAAAATAACAACATAATGAAGTATATATTTACAAACATATATAATCCATGCTTCATAAATATCAAATGAGCATAACAAACAACATACCATATTATAATCATATTATGAAATTGTATGCCAAAACATCATTTCATGTTATGCTGGAAAGTTAACACATAATCATATATAGAATGAATATATTACATATGCTTTTAAGCATCAATGCATGCGTAGCCATAACTGTGTGAGAATTTTCTTTTTAACTATATGTATACCTTTATGTCTGTCTTTTCCTCAATTGTATATAACAGTAAAATCATGTTCATGATCAGTTTTAGGCCCATGTAATTTATAGTAGAGTCAACTACTAGATATGAGAAATGTAAACAACCAAGAACAAGAGCTGTTAATTTTAAGTATAGGGTTTCTAAACTATTTATCTATATGTAGTAAGGATCTAAACTAGCCAAACCTATAGGTGTTCGTAGTAGCCCTAAAACTAACTATATGAAACTGTATGGTGCAGTATAGTTAAGAAATTATAACATATCATACCCTTATACTAACTTTGATAACTATTAAAATAAACTAAGACAATGTTCCCATTTGTAGTCCATTATGTGTTATTATGCGTAAGCATGCACTTTTATTTTATACAAATTATACCAAAATAATTATTCAATGTGTTTGTGTATACAATATACACAATTCGATACAATTTTAGATCGTTCGAATTTCAAATGCAAAATTTCTTACCAAATACATTATTTGTGCTCTAACTTGCTAGCACGATTTTCTAATGGGTACCATATTGGCCGTAGCCATTTTATACCAATCATAGGTCATTTATGAAGTTTTTAGGCATATATCATCAAAGATCATCAAGCATATGAGCATGTTTAAAATGGGATAGCAATATGCCAATAGGTTGAAATATATGCAACACACACATATTTGCATCATTTTGCACAAACTCAGCTCTTTACCTGATTAGGTCAATATAACCTTACCAATTGACATTCCATTAATTTTTATCTACAACATAACATAAATCTCCATCTAGGACAACAATCCTTACCATAATTTAACCATATTTTTAAGCACATAAAATTATATACACAACTTAAATTTTATAGACACCTAAGTGTACCATTCTTACACATACATGTTACAATTGCACTTAGACTTACTTTCATATTTGTCCAGCCATAGTTACCTAACTTGACACTCTTCTTTTATACATTTATAGACTTCAAATATCTCACTAGTATATTTAGCCATGTTGAAAATAATTTACCAAATCAAAACATCCAAGTATTTGAACACACCATCACACACACTTTGTCAATATCTAAACTTAGTACCTTAACCTTCAATTTTACCATTCAAGCGTGTTTTTTATTTTAGAAAGAGTATTTTGAACATACTTAGGTCTCTTTATGCTTGATAAAGAACTTAAAATCATCCTCCAACTTGACCTAATTTTGGTCACAAACAAAAATTATCAAACTAGTAATTTTTTATTCACAATTTCACCATGTGTTCACTTCTAACCAAATTTATTCATCATATCCATACTTAAATTGAAGTTCTAGCAAATTAAACATGAAGCTTAAGGTTTTATTAAACCTCCAAAATCATTTAGAATAGAACCAAACCAATTAAAATAGAAAACAGAATCAAACAGCCATATGCTACAACCTATACCCAAACCTTGTTTTGGTTCCTAAACCAAAACTTAATTCAAATCAATATCAAACCTGATTTTCTTTGCTTTTCCTTATTTTATACTCTTCCTTTAGAACTTAGAAAGAAGTTTTGGATGTTAAGACACTTGAAAACTTGGTGGAAAGTTGGATTTTCAAGATTTGGTTGAAAGTTGTATATTATAGAAGGCTAGGTGCGAAGGTGGTCAAGATGAGAGATGAAGAAGTTGTTGTCGTTTCTTTTGGTTACACTCCTTCACATTCTTTGTAACATCTAATTAGGTAGATGTAAAGTTAGGATGATTTTGGGTAACACCTTAGATAGCTAGGATCAATTTTGCCTTTTAAAATCGCAATATTTCAATATTAACCTACTAAGCTTCTTTTATGTATTATTCAAATTATTTTCACGTGTATTTCCAGTTCTTTGAAAAATTACACTTCAACCTCCATGTACGAAAGTATACTTGCTACGTAGTCTGTTTTGCTCTTTTTAGGTTTTATTGGATAACTTTAATTGGCATTTTGACAACTTTGTATAGCTTATTTTAAAAATTTATTTTCATTCTTTAAACATATTTTAAAGTGCTTTTTTCATCTATGAATTAAAATTTTTAGTGCTAAGCACCTCGGTGTGAAGTTAGCATGTCGGTATAAGCCAACACCTTCCTTAGTGCTACTTACTCTTGCTTAGCTCTAACCCCCTAAACATGATTGTGATGATATTAATGATATTCTATTGCCACCTAGGTGTCTTTAACAGAATGTGACAAGTCTCTCACTAGGTATAACATACTTGTTATGATAGACCATATGTTAAATAAATATGCTATGTCAATTTTTGGCTACCATATCATTTATTTCATAAATGTGTTATTTGTTTAATAACATTACAACTATTGTATGTAATACATAACTATTTCATCGTTCTTTTTTTTTTCAAGATTTTGTACCATTACCATTTCATGGTCTATATATTCTTTCAATATTAATCATTTCATATCAGTGATGTAATATTGGTGATGCATGCTTATATACAACATTAGGCCCTTACAAGCCTATAGTAGGTTCAAATGCTAAATATAAGGGATAATGTAGCAATTAAGTACATGATAATTGAATTGTAAGCAACCATGTATATGTGTTGATAATTGTATGTATTAGATGCATGAATATTGATAAGACTTTAACTAGCCAAATTTATAGGATAATTCACTGTAGCCCTAAAAAATTTGTAGATTATATCGTTACTTTGCAATAATGCTAAAGATTTTTTTTTTGCATTGTCATACACTTATGCTTACTCCAATATCCACAAAAGCTCACTACAGTAGATATTACCATTTACATATTGTTTTTATTCCTTTAGTTCATACCAAATGCATACATTTCCGTTTTGCAAATGTTATGTTATATTTGACCATTCCATCCAACCATTCACATAATATGCATAAACACGCACAATTATAACCTATTTCAATGTTAGATGCACTTTTATCCATCATTTTAATTTTTTGTGCATAAGCAAGCTAGCACAGTAGTTTGAAATGCACTTTTTTTTTTTTATCATTTCCATTACATGCCATGTTTGGATCATTTTAAATACTTTTTGTCATGCCATTCTTTCATGAATCAAATATACTAGTTTTATCCAATTAAGGAAACAACCATTTCATATACCAAAACACATTCCAAATCCAAATAAATGTATACAAGTTACATAAATTCAACACTTTAGTACTTTAGGCAACGCCTACAATTACACGACAATTTTTACACAAGACTTTACCTACTTCAATATTTGGCTAGTTTTGAAACCTTTACTAAACTATTTAATTTCCACATTTTAACATCCTAACTTATCATATATGCAAATACATACACTACAAGGAATATAGCTTTTAAAGAAAAAAACGATCAATTTATATTTCTCTCGTTAATAATATATATATAATGACTAATAATTTATTCCATCATTATTGTAATAACATTTAATGACCATTCTAAATTACTCTTGTTAAAAATAAAAAATTTGGTCATTAAAAGTATTTTTTTATCTAATTTAATTTTTCAAAATTTTAAATTTATAACAAGGATGAATCCATTAATTTTTTAAATAAAAAAAATTTCTCCATTCTAGTGAGCTACCAATCTTTCTCAGAACCCAAGTTTTCACTATCGCACCATACCAATCTTCTTTAGAACCTGTTTTCACTATAGCGCCTTACTCTTCTCGAATTGCATCACAACTAGCAAATAAATCTCTCCCTAGAATTACTTTTCCTTCTTACGCCTCACTCTTACCAAATTGTATCATAACCAGCAAACCAATCTCTCCACAAAACTCAAGTTTTCATTATGGTGCCTTACTCTTTTCGAATTGCATCATAACCGACAGACCAATCTCTCCTCACAACCTAATTTTCACTTCTCACACCTTAATCTTCCTGCAATGTTGAAATCTGTATTGCTCAGCCCTAATCATCACTCTGATTACATGCATTTGAAGTTCCATTTCCCAAATTGAGACCCTGTTCACCCTAATTTGTGCACTTTGTGCTCACATAGAGCTTCCTATCTTCCTTGGCGAACAAACCCCATAATGGTAGCTTTCACATTGGACTCTTATCTCATATTCCTTCATTTTGTCGATAATGTCAATATTGATGAATTTGAGCTCTACCCCATTACATCTGCCTCTCTTGTTAAACCCTCCAACAGGAAGCTTCTTGTTACAATCGAACCCAACCTTAACCACGATGCACTAGAGATCTTCGGAGTTGTCATCACTGGAGTTGAGTTCAAGAATTTAGCACAAGAACTCTGTAATTTTCATTTAATCATCAATCATGAAGGTTATTGTTATCTTAATTCTTCACACGTTGTCAATTCATCCTTTGGCTTGGCTTATTTTAGATTGAACGATCTATTTGGTTGGTCTAAGTATGGAGTCAAACCCAACTTCACTTGGATCTCAAATCATTGTGACATCCTCCAAGGTAGCGCTTTGGTCAATCTTGAAGATCAATACAGTACCCTGGAATGATTGGAAGAAGATTTGAAGCTGAAGGAATAGGAATATGAACTACCCAAGGAGGACATTGTTGCAATCAACACTCCGATTACAAATTAGGGTGACTAAACCTCTCGCTCCAAAAAAATCCATTGCTATTTCAAGGTTATTACAATAATAAAGGTATTTAACATTAGTACCTTTATGTGAACCCATTTTTATATTCTTTTTATCTTTCCTTCAAACATATTGAAAATAGATAAACAAAAAAAATTGCATGACCTTCCCTTATTTTTAGATTGTTTAACTCTATATATCATAAGACTAATTAACACATGTATAAAGATATTTCTAACTTATTTATATTTATAAACATACAATTATATAGAAAGCATAAAATCACTAGCAATTTACAAAACCTTTTATCTCTTCCATATATATTATACAACTTACTATTGACTTTATGCACAAGCCGAAATTGCAAAAGTACAGAAGTCTAAGCACTTAGTGTGGACTAGCTATGATAGATTTCTTTGGCTACTTTGGATTCTTAGATGGCTCCTTTGACTCCTTACAACCTTTTACCTAGCATAGTCGACATCAATTCATTGAGCTTGTGTTCAGTGGGTATATAACTACATCTATAAAAACAAAAATATAAAAGGATAACATGTAGATTAGTAAATGACATAGCATGTATATTAGAAAATTGCTACAATTGTATGTCCATTCATCATATAAACAATATGCGTCTTTTACTAAACATATATCACATCCATATTTCATTTATGCACTATGCATTGTATAAATTCATCATATCAATAACCATATGTGCTTTCATGTCATGTTATGTTTGTAGCAAATAGTGTATAATCTCTTATCGTTTATGTATACCAGATACTGAATTTCTTTCAAACCATTATATGTGTCACATATTGTGTTGTCATTTCGTATATGTATTCATTTTTGTATGATCAATAATATTTGTAATGCAATGATAAAAATGTATGCTTATGATTAACTCTTAGGCTCATATAATCTTATAGTAAGATCGAATGCCATATATGGAGGATATTGTATGTATCAAGTACAAGAATTCTTAATTGCATGTATAAGATATTGAACTATATGGCAATAAAGTTCTAAACTAGCCAAACTATTTCTAAGCAACCATGTATTATAATTGTATGGTGCAATATTGCTAAATGTTACAATGACATGTCATACCCTTATACTAACTATAACCCACTAAGGTTCACTAAGGTTAAAATTACCATTTACAATTTATTTTTATGCCTTTACTGTTAGTAGTATGGCCTAAAGCATGGTTGTAATATGAATGTTTATGACATTATTTATTTATTAATATTTATTATTAAATTCATTTATCTAATTAATATCTTAAACTAATGATAAAGTCCTTGAAATTGAAAACATGAAGTAAAGGAAAAAAAACTTCACGATGGGAGATTCTAATTACATAAAAAAATATGTTAATACCTAAACTATATTGTAACATCCCAAATTATGCGACATGCTGTAATATGAAAGTTTATTAAGAAAGAATAATGTCTGGTATATGTTTTATTTGTTAAGTGCAATTTAAATAAATTGTAAAATAATATTAACAAAAACTTTAGATAAGAATGAAGGATAAGTTAGGAACAAGAAAGTTCGGTCATGGACATTGTAGAAAGGATGTATCTCGATCAAACTATGGAGGACACAAGGTGGAATGGAGAGATGTTAGTTTAGGTCATGGGAAGGCTCAGTTGAGGATAAGGTGAGAAAAAGAGGGAGATGATTCAGTTAGACCATGGCGAGAAAGAAAAGAGAAGGAAGGCTATGTCATAGTTTGATATGGGCGAGAGATGGGAAGGAGTTTTCACAGTTCTATTTGGAAAAAGATGAGAGAAGTATGGCCAATTCTTATACCACTTGATCATGTGTGACTCATAGTCAAGGTGGGTGAGAAAAGAGGGATGATTTATTAAGAATGGTTCGGTCAAGGATGGGTTATCTTAGTTAGGAAAGGAGGAAAGCGAGATATGAAGCGGGACATTTGTGAAAGGTTTGGTTACATTGGTTAATTAATATGTATCTCGGTTGGGATAGAAGAAAGAAATAGTTAAGGTGAGTTTTAGTGGAATTTAAATATAGACATTAAATATTAACCCTAGATTAAGAGGTATCGATTCATTTTAGCTCTCCACCTGTCATAAAGGAGAAGATAAGTGGCAATGCTAATTAATTTAAGAGTAACACCTATCTTAGGAATTGATTAAGTGGTATGAGAGGATAAAACAGATTATAGCTTGCATTATCTTTTTTTTTTTGGCAAAAGAGAAGCAATAGAGTTTATGTAAGTTTTTCTTCTAAATTTCTAACCTCTGAAATCTCAACTATTCTTAGACAAAGTTGCTAGAAGATTAAACATGTGTTAAAGGAGGCTAAAAAGGGTTGAATGAAACTGTAACATGGAAAGAAGTAGCAGTTTGAAGGTTTCTTAAAGGGGTTGTCATGACAGTAGAAGGGAAAGAAGAAAAGAGTTCTGGTTTAGAGGCTTGTCAAAGGTTGTTGTGATACAGGAGGAAGAAAAGGAAAGGGAAAGGAAGGGAAGAACTCCTAAAATAGGTTAAGTGCTATAAATATTGAGTAATATTAAGATTTGATGTTAATAAATCTACTATTAGGTATTAGCAAAGTTAAAAATATTAGAGTTGATGAATTATAGTAGATGAATCTTTAAATTAATAGTTCGATTAATTGTACTTGAAATTGTTTTGATGTTTTTAATATTTATATGATAATTGATGAAGATGAGTTTGATTAATGGGGAAATGGATTGATAAATGTCAGTTTGCAAAGGATGATGAAATATTTAAGGGTTAAAAGAATAATGTATGTAGATTGTAGATATGATTATTGCATGAATTCAAATAGAAGTAACTTAAGCTAAAGAATCATAAAGTAGTTAAGGGAGTTGATGTACCCTATTTACATTTGTTAAATGAGGCTATTGCATAGTTGAGAATTAAGAGGTATCAGATTAAGAACATGTGCACAAGAAACTAATGAATTATATGTATATGAATGTTAGATGAATATGGTTGATAGATCCCTAAGAAACAATGGAACATGATGAATAAAGGAATAATTGCATAAAACCCTAGATACTTCAAGATAATATTGATAAATTATATGTTGAAGATAAATGTAATATTTTTTTAAATATGACCCTAGTAATTTGATGTAGGATACGAGGTTAACTTAAGGGTATGACATGTCATAGGGGCCCTCGTAGTACTACTATATGTTATATGGATATTTGGAGCTATAGTGAGGTGCCCCACTTGGATTGGCCCGAT
>CAOGCB010153000.1:0-10179 GCA_948266635.1 Cnidoscolus chayamansa
GCTACTACTGCTGCTGTGGATCAGTGGATGAATCTCCTACTGTCCTACTGTCTTTTACTTGCACATGGAAACCAACCAATGTGCTGAGCTACATGCTTAGTGGGTACATAAAAAAAACACAACAATATGATTTAGCATAACAATAAGCATAATATATCATTTAAGGAACTGCATACCAACCATCTTTACATGTTATGCCTCAAAATTTAACATGTAATCATATAACAGACAAACATATTTTGCACGTCTCAGTTATAAATGCATGTGTGCAAAACTTTATTTCCCTTTTAGGCCCATATATCTTATGATATGCTCGAATGCTAGATACAGGGAATGTAGGCAACCAAGTACAAGTGCTAACAAAAATAAGTACTAGGGGCCTAAACTGTTTGTCTGTATGTGGCGAGACTCTAAATTAGCCAAACTGTTGAGATACCCATAGTAGCCTCAAAATCAATTATATGGTGCAGTACTGCTAAGAACTATGATATGCCATACTCTTATGCTAGCTCCAAAACCCTCTAAAGTACAATAGACCAATGTTACCATTTATAGTCTCTTATGTGTCCTTATATGATTTGCTGCCAAAGTCTTTGTCTTTTCTTTTAGAACTTTTATCTTTGCTCTTTTCATCCTTCATGTGCCATTTGGACGACCAAGTTTTGTTTTGAAAAACTCTCACTCCACTTTTCCCTTTCAGTTGCCTTTTGACTTTCATGGCCATATTTACCATATTTTCCAACTCCCCATAATAGTGTAGCTCGATGACATTAGCAATTTCCTTGTTTAGCCCACTCAAGAAATGAGCCATGGTAACTTCCTTATCTTATTCAATGTTAGCCCCCATTATTGCAATCTCCATCTCTTTATGGTAGTCCTCAACTGACATGGATCCTTGTGTTAACCTTTATAGCTTTTGGTGCAACTCTTAGTAATAATATGATGGGACAAATCTCTTTCACATGACGCCCTTCATCTCTTCCCAACTTTCTATTGGCTCCTCATGATTCATGCGCCTTGAGATGAGAAGTTGATCCCACTATACTAATGCATAATCAGTAAATTGCACAACAACTAACTTGGCTTTCTTTTCTTCAGAGTAGTTATGACATTCAAATATCAATTCCTCCTTTCGCTCCCATTCAAGATAGGCTTTTACATCATTACGACCTTTAAATTGTGGAATTTTCATCTTGATGGAATTTATGTTACAGTCTTTTCTATCAGTGTGCTACTCCCTCCTTTATCTTTACCTTGTTAACTGTGTATCAATTTTGGTTTCAGAGGTTGAATAGCCGAACTCAGCTGCAGTGAACAATTGTTCCTTTAATTAACAGGATTCCTAGTGTTATTTTCATTAGTTTGTCGCAACTCTTCAATTTGCCTAGATTGTCTTGCCATGTTGTTGCATACGTCATTTAATAACATATTCAAGTTCTTGAATTTGTCATTAATCACTTTAAGTGTGAAGAAATTATCAACTTGCTCAACTTGCTCCTCTTCTTTATCTTGGCTCCCCATTCCTGAAATTTGGCAAAAACAAGAAACAAAAGTTGGACCTCACACGCTCCCTTACATATTTACTCTCAAGAGGTGATTGCACTCGTGTACTCAAGAGTTGGCTTTTGCCCTCTTATGGACTCACCACTCAAGCCTTTTTACCTCTTAATGTTCAACTTAAAAGTGTTGCACTTTAGAACTAACACACAACACGAGAATGATAAAATCATAACAATAGAATTGACGAAGATATCCTAATTAATAGAGAAATGCAAGAGTAATAACTAGAGGCAATATGCAAAAAAAATAATAAATTCCACACGATGAAGGTAAAGTATGCTAAAGATGAAAGATAATGAGTAACATGCAGCAATTATGTCACTATATATGTATGGAATGCCAATAAATGAAACGAAACAAGCATAACAAAGACAGAAACAAAACATTAGTTTGAAATTAAAATGATTTTGCATTTACGTTAATGGAGGCCAAAACTGAACCTAAACTAACACCCAATGCTCGAAAGCTATAAACTAATGGATGTTAACCCAAAACAACAATTTAGGCATGTTAAAATAATGATGAGGTCAATTCTTTGTTTGGCAATAAAGACTAAACAAATAAGTCACAAACTTGCACTTTTGGTATCTTTAAGGAAAAAAAACTTATTGCAAATTCTACCTACTCCACTTTTTTTTTTTAGCCTTTGGCTATTGCTGGATGTGAATTTTCTAATTGCAATTTTTCTCATTTTTTATATAATTTTTTTTCGATAGAAAATGTAGAAAAAGCGAAATAAAAGAAAAGAAAGTGAAAACAAACTACCAAAAAATGAACGGAACTATAACTAAAATAAATAATGTAAGGATAGATAGATAAATGAGAATTTATCTATGACTAAGCTCTGATACCAAATTGATGCGGGATCACAATTGGATCCAAAAACTCCAACATACAAATTTAGCGAGAATTCAACTTGAGATAAATCAAAGGGATAAATATCCTATTGAACCCTTAATTAACTCGTAAATAATAACGTAGATTACATGATGAATAATAAGAATGACTAACGCCACAAGAAGTACCTTGATAAGTTATGAAATTCTTGTTTAAGTATTCTATTAAACCCTTAATTAACTTATAATTGAGAACATAGATAATAGAACAAATAAACAAGAAAGAATAATGTCACAAGAGTTACCTTGATAAGTTATGTGATTCTTGGTGCAACAATGAATGAAGAAATTCACTCATATCAAAAAATGAATAAAAGATCTTATTGAGAAAATATCACTCATGTCTCTCATATTTGCTATCAATATGGAGTTTATATGGTATTACAACACTCTCCTAAATGGTATATAACTCCTACTTCAAAAAGAAGATAAAACTAATCCTATTTAATAAAAGAGTCCTAAACAAATTATAACTCTGTAACTTATCAATGACTTCTTGTGGCGTTATTCATTCTTGTCATTCATCCTATAATCTACATTCTTAGTTATGAGTTAACTAAGGGTTTAGTAGGATATTATTGACCCCCATAAGGAGAAAACCTAGTTTTGATTATACCAAAACTTAATATAATTGAGCTAATAACCATTCAAACATTTCATATTACAAAGAAAAGACTTATTAGATATAAAAGGAAAAGCATATCAAAAGAGCAAGGAAAGACAAAGTGAAGATGAAGAGGTTCAGTTTCCTCTCATAGGGCAAATGTAAGAGAATTAAGAGGTAGAAATTCCAATGAGACTTCTTATATACAATACGATTTTCAAAGTTTTAAAATTAGAAAAACTATTTCTTAATATGCTAAAATTAGATATCTAATTTTAACTCAAGAGTAAAAATTAGCTAACTATTTTCATACAACTGACTGAAATTGGTAAACGACTTTCAAATTTAGCAAGCTACTTTCAAAATTAGCTAACTACTTTTACATGATGATATTTTTAGCAAGCTAATTTCAAACTGTGTCTAAAAAATTATGGAATGCACATTTTCCAATGTTACAACAGCTAGAAAACTAGTCATTGGTCACTTTTTCGCTACAGAAACTTTAAGGCCTTAACTTCACATTTATAAGCAAGCATTTACTCTACTTTACAACTAATGAAAGTAACACATCTTTAAGCAATTTAAGAGCCTTGTTTTCAAAAGCTTTCATTGATTTCGCAAATCTTCTATCTCTTCTTTATAGCTCTTTCAATTGTAATTCTATGTAAGAGAGTACTTATTTCAATTTTCTAAGTCTACTTAAGGTTAGTCTAATTGAGGGTACATTACTTGAAAGATGTTTTTAAACACATTGTAAGCTTAAGGAAGTTTGAGGCTACATCAAACTTGTAAATGTTCACTAAGCATCTGGAAAGCTTGGAGAGTGTAACTAGTTTGTCTCTTACCTAGAAAAAGATGTTTTAGTGGATTGCAAAAATCTCAAGAGGAAGCTTGAGAAGAGTAGATGTACGCAGCATTGTCAAACCACTATAAATTGATGTGTTTGAATTCTCTCAATTCTATCTCTTATTTTTTAAAGTTATTTTACATACCCTACTTTGATTAACTGAGGATAATCATTGTCTAATATACTGCTCTTAGTAGTTCATTGAGTTGCTATTCAAAATTAGCTAACATGAACACCTTGCTAATTTCAGCGTGAATATTAACTTTTTCACAAGCTAAAAATTATCTAACTAATTTTGTGATCTGTAATCTTATGCGGATTAATCAAACAGTCACACTCTAATCTAATTAGATAGCACATCAGAAATATATAACCATAATTTTTCTTAAGAGTTTAGAGTAAGAACTTGAAAAATTAATTGAAGTTAAAAAGTGACATTGTTGATTCATACTTGGGACAACAAATTGGTATCAGAGCCTAACCATCTTGCTTAGGGTTCAAACAACTTAAAGAGATCCTAAAATGTCTAGTACTTCTAACATTGTAGAAGTTCCTACACCCTTAGCTGAAAAACACTAAATTACTAGACCTCCTTTGTTTAATGGATCAAACTACTCATTCTAGAAAACAAGAATGAGAAAATTAATTCAATTTGTAGATATTGATGCATGGAGAATAATAAAAAATGGTCCTTTCATTCCATGAAAATTGAAACTACAAAAGCTCTTATTCCTAAAATAGAAGTTGAATTTGATGACAATGACTAGAGAAAAAATATCAGTTAATGCTAAAGCTATAAACATTCTACACTATGCTCTAGATTTGAATGAATATAATAGAGTTTTTGGTTGTGAAGCAACAAAAGAAATTTCGGATAAACTTGAAGTTACAAGTGAAGGAACAAATCAAGTTAAGGAGTCCTTCAGGAGTCCAAAGCCAACATGTTGCTAGGAGATTATGAACCGTTTGAAATGAAGCCACTAGAAGCAATTATTGATATGAGCAATAATGAAGCCACAAGAAGCAATTATTGATATGAGATTCAGATTCACTGACTTGGTCAATCTTTTAAATGCATTGGGAAAAAGGTTTGAGGAAGAAGAACTTGTGAAAAAGATCTTGAGGTCTCTACCAAAATCTTAGGAAGCCAAAACTACCGTTATATTTGACACTAAGGACTTCTCAAGATTCACTTATGATGAGCTTATTAGATCACTGATAGCTCATGATATGATGTTAAAAAAGGACAACATAGAAAAAGAAAAGGCAAAGAAAGGCATTGTCGTGAAAATAGATAATACATCAGAAAAGAAAAGCAAATAAGTTGCTCTAAAGACTACACAATCTAATTCTTCCAGCATCTCAAGTGAGGATGAGGAGATGGCCATGTTGGTTACAAGATTCAGAAGAGCCTTCAGAAAAGGAGGTAAAAAGTACAAAAAGTTTGTGAAGAAGTATGCTCCAAAAGATGAAGCAACTTCCCCTGTTCAAAAAGAACGAAAACAATCTGTCTATTATGAATGTAACAGGCTAGGACATATCAGACCTAAGTGCCCAAGACTAAAGATGAGAAGGAGCAAAGAAGATAAAGCAAAAGAGTTATGGCTGCAGTCTAGACTGCCTCAAACTCAAGTACTACAGAAGATGAAAAGGGTGGCAGAGGAATATGTAGAATGGCAATTGAAGAAGAACTCCTTGAATCATCAATTAGAGGTGAACATGAGGTAATTGAATTTGATCATTCTAATGTAAAAGAGTTAGAACTTGCTTTTGCTAAAGTTTATGATGAATATAAAACTTACAAGAATAAATGCAATCTTCTAAAATTAGAAAATGAAGTATTGAACTTGAACTTAGTTCCTTAATAGCTATTCAGAAAGAAAATGACTTTTATAAAAATCAACTTAGCTTATTTAATGAATTGAAGACCAACTTAGGAGAGTCAAACAAAAAATGTGAAATGCTTCTTGAAAAGAATCAAATTCTTGAAAGTCAGATGAAAACCTTAACTGTAGATCTAACTAAATTCACAAAGGGAAAAAAATTTGTATTTGCTTCTAACTTCACAAAGATGCTCAATTGAAAAGATCAGGAATTGGATTTAGAAATCTTTCAAACTATAAGAAGTATAGAAATTTCTTTGTAAAGGCTACTTATTCTTATACTATCAAATGTTTTTACTACAACAAAGTTGATCATATGATTCATTCATGTTCTATTAGAAAATGATACTCTAAGATAAAGAAAATTTAGGTACCTAAAGGATCCATGTCTAATAGCACTAACTTTTAAAGACCCAAAAAGACTTGGGTACCTAGGACTAATTAACTGTTTATGTGTTTGTTTGAAGAATAAAGAGGACTCTAGCAGATGGTGCATTAATAGTGAATGTTCAAGACATATGACAGGAGAAAAAGAAAATTTCACTAAGCTCATCTTAAGAAATAAAGGATATGTTAGATTTGGTGATAAAGGTAGAGCTCAAATAATAGGAAATGGCA
The DNA here is from genome assembly GCA_948266635.1 of Cnidoscolus chayamansa. Lineage (NCBI taxonomy): Eukaryota > Viridiplantae > Streptophyta > Magnoliopsida > Malpighiales > Euphorbiaceae > Cnidoscolus > Cnidoscolus chayamansa. The sequence goes on from CAOGCB010153000.1 coordinate 6,409, forward strand.
CAATTGGACATCAACCATGTCTTGAAATTGTTGATCTAGTTTAAGGCTTGAAGTTCAACCTTCTAAGTGTAAGTCAATTGTATGACAAGGGATTCAAGGTAACCTTCTTCACTACACATTGTGAAATCATTGACTTGAATGATCATGTTTTATTCATTGCTTCCAAATATGATGTTAGACCAGGACTGTTTTCAAGGAAGTGAAAAATGACTTGAAACCTTGGATGACAATAGTTGGCTATGGCATAGGAAGATTGGACATGCTAACATGCACTTGATTTCCAAAATCTCTAAGAAAAATCTAGTTAGAGGATTTCCAAGATTAAATTTTGAAAAATATCATTCCTGTAAGTCATGTTCCTTAAGAAAATAAATAAGGATTAGTTTTAAGCCAAAAAATGTAGTCATAATTTCCAAAATTTTAGAACTACTACATCTTGACCTGTTTGAACCAATCACACCTACAAGCTTAGGAGGGAAAGAATATGCTTTTGTGATTGTAGATGATTACTAAAGATACACTTGGGTTTTCTTCCTTACTCACTAAGATGAAACATTTGACACATTTGAGAGATTTTGTAGAAGGTTCCAAAATGAGAGAGAACACAATGTCACTTCATTTAGAAGTGATCATGGAAAGGAGTTTGAAAATAATTCATTTGATGAATTTTGTTCCAAACAAAGAATCTTTCATTCATTCTCAACTCTTAGAACTCCTCAACATAATGGAGTTATTGAGAGGAAAAATAGAACCTTGCAGGAAATGGCTAGAACAATGTTGAATGAAAATAATCTTCTTATATACTTTTAGGCAAAAGCTGTAAATATAGCTTGTTACATTATGAATAGAGTGCCCATTAGAGCAATCCTGAAGAAAACTCCTTATAAACTTTGGAAAGGAAAAAGACCAAATATATCTCATTTTTAAGTCTTTGGCTGCAAGTGCTACATACTAAATAACAAAGATAACATGAAAAAGTTTGATGGCAAAGTTGTAGAAGGGATCTTTCTTGGATATTCTACCAATAATAGAGCTTATAGAGTTTTTAATAGAAGGAGTTTAACTATTGAAGAATCAGTAAATGTTGTGCTTGATAAACAAATCCTACCTTAGATAAAAGTGATTTGGCTGACAATGAAATTGAGCAAATTTTTAGCAAGCTAAATCCTGACAAAAAATATAGTAAGCTAAATTCTAAAACTCAAGATGCAGCAGAAAATGAAGAGATGAATGTTGACAATCTAGCACAACCAGAAAACATGACTGAACAAGAACCTAATTTGAAAGATCTTCAATTACATGAACCACAACATGATGACCTTCCTCAAGAATGGAGATTTCATAGAAACCATCCTAGAAAAGACATTCTTGGTGAACCATCTCAAAAGGTAATGACTGAAATTCAGCTTCAAAAATATCATGGTAATGTTGTTTGTGCTTCACACTTAGAACCAAAAACTTATGAAGAAGCACAACATGATGAATTTTGGATTTTTCCTATGCAAGAGGAGCTTAAAGGAATAAAGTTTGGTGATTAGTTCCTAAACCCAAAAACTATTCTATAATAGGTACTAAGTGGATGTTTAGGAATAAAATGGATGAGCATGAAAATGTAACTAGAAATAAAGTTAGGTTAGTTGCATAAGGTTACAATTAAGAAGATGGAATAAACTTTGATGAAACTTTTGCACCAGTTGCTAGACTTGAAGCAATTAGAATGCTTTGTGCTTATACATGTCATAAAAACTTTCTGCTGTACCAAATGGATGTTAAAAGTGCATTTTTTAATGGATTCATAGAGGAGGAAGTCTATGTAGCTCAACCACATGGGTTTGAAGATTCTTTGCATCCCTCTTATGTGTTTAAACTATATAAAGTTTATAGCTTGAAACAAGCTCCAAGAGCTTGGTATGAAAGACTTAGTAGATTTTTACTTGAAAATGGCTTTAGAAGAGGAAGGTAAATACAACTCTGTTCATAAAAACTCATAAGCATGACATGTTAATTGTGCAAGTTTATGTTGATGACATAGTTTTTGTTGCTACTAATGAGTCTCTTTGCAATAAGTTTTCAAAACTGATGTAAAGTGAGTTTGAAATGAGTTTGATGGGTGAATTTACTTTCTTCCTTGGACTGCAAATCAAGCAATTGAGTGATAGAATATTCATAAACCAATCAAAATACATTAGAGACGTGCTGAAAAAGTTCAAAATAGAAGGATTGAAAAGCATAGGTAGTCCAATGAATCCAAGCATTAACTTGGACAAAGATGAGAAAGGTAAAGAAGTAGATCAAAGAATATACAGAGGTATGATTGGATCACTCCTTTATTTAACTGCATCAAGACCTGATATCCATTTCAATGTTTGCTTAAGTGCAAGATTTCAGTCATGCCCCAAAGAGTCTCATAAAAAGAATTTTTAGGTATCTAATTAGGACAACATCTATAGGGATGTGGTATCCTAAAGGAGAAAACAAAACTTGGTAGGATATAGTGACTTAGATTTTGTAGGAAGTATGCTAGACAGAAAAGTACCTCAGGAACCTGTCAATTCTTAGGATATGCATTAGTCTCTTAGCACAGCAAAAAGCAATCTTCAGTTACTTTATCAACTACTGAAGCAGGATATGTTTCAGGTAGCGGTGTTACACAAATCTTTTGAAAGAAGCAATAACTTGAAGATTGTGGAATCAAAGTGAGTAATATACTAATGAGATGTGATAACACAAGTGCCATAAATCTGTTAAAGAATCCTGTACAACACTCAAGAACTAAGCACATGGAGATTAGACACCATTTCATAAGGGATCATGAACAAAATAGAGACATAAGGCTGGAATTTGTGAAAACAGAAAATCAGCTTGCTGATAATTTCACAAAACCCTTGAATGAAGAGACCTTCTGTAGGATAAGAAGAGAATTGGGAATGACTAAACAAAACTGAGCCAAAAATAAAAATAATCAATTGAAACTATATTGCTGAAATTATTTTTGTTTCACTAAAACAAGATACTTCAGGAGAATCATGCTTTCATGTCTTGCCAATTATTTTTTTATGATTGACGAATCTGAAATGAATATGAATATTCTATGGTGAAAAGTGTTTTTGGTGAGTTCAAAAATAGCTAGCTAATATCAGAAATAAAAAAAAAACTTTAGCTTAGTGTCTAAATTAGCTTGCTAGTTTTAGTTGAACCTAAAACTCTCAATAGAAAGCAATTTCTCAAGCAAAACAGTGTCTTTCATAGGGATAGATAGAAGTGACTTTAGTGTCCCACTTCAGTTATCTAGCAGGATACATAGATAGCAGGGTTATTTATGAGATTTCCTCTCTTTTCTCGCCAAGTGAGAACATATGTTCATTCCTATCTGAAAATGGTTCTCAAATTTGAAAACCTGCACACCTCTCTAATTTCTGTAACTTCCATCCTCTCAACTGTCTCTCTCTATCCGCTCCTTAACTCTCTGTTGCATCTTAACCCGCAAGTATACGGATCACAATGTAGTAATAAAAATATCGTTCCCATGAGGAACAGGAAATGTCCATTTATTACTCATTTTTCATGTTGTGTTTGCAATAAATCGGTACATCCATAAATCATTTACTCATTTTAATAAAACTCCTAGATATGAGCAATTAGATAGAATTATGTATAGAAAAACAGTAACTCAAGTAACATTAGATCATGTCTTTATAAAATCTTCCTTTTCGTCAAAACTCGGTTTTTAGGAATTCAATAATCTTAAATGCATTCATAGTGTTTTAACTA
>CAOGCB010153436.1:0-15348 GCA_948266635.1 Cnidoscolus chayamansa
TCGAATGAGATATTTAAAATAAAATAAAATAAAATAATAAAACAAAGATGCTAAAAGCCTTAAGAATGTTGTCAATTGAATTTATGGACACTTCACCAACTCACACCAATTATATCAATTTATCAAATTCTCATTTTAACAACACCCTAAAATTCCTTTTCTAATTAAATCTTTTTATTTTAAATTATAATATATATATATATATATTTTTTCAAATTTAAAAATTCACTTGAAAATGAATGTTCTCATTCTTTTTCCTAATTTCTTTAAATAAATAAAAATAAAAACAGAAAATAAATGTAATAAAAACTCAAATTTCTCTCCTTATTTTAGATAGTAGAAATAAAAATTAAAAAAAATTACTTTTTTTTATAATAGTAAATATATGTTTTATTTTGGTATTTATTTTTACTATATATTTATTATTATTTTTCCTTATTCTCTCTCTTTCTTTCTTAAATCCAAACACCACAACAAGGAAAATGGTAATATATATATGTTTTTTCTTTACGATTTTCTTTCCCCTCCATTTTATATGTTTACAAGGAGTTGATGTGTCAAAGAAAACAGGTAGATAAGAGAAAGTTGTCAGAAGAAAATATAAGAAGCTTTTAATGCGAGGTGGTTGATGAATGATGATGCCCTTATTACTATTATTATTTTTTTTAAAAAATGTATTTCGTTTCTCTTGAGGCCTAAGCATTTTGCAGTACCCGATCAACCCCCCCCCCCCCCCCACCTCTCTAATTTTCTTTTATATAATTCGTTGTTTAAAACCCAGTTTCTGTAAATTAACCGCACCCTTTAACAGAATCTTCTGTTTTGTGCGATTGGAGGCATAAAACATGGAGTTTTATCCATACCCTTCTCGTTTTTATATGCCTTCTTTGTCTTTCTTTGGAGATTTCTTTAGAAAGGTTAAAGTAGTTTGCAGTTTCGCGATTTCTGCAATCATTGGGAATATTTTCTCTGCGATCTTCACTTTCTTCTTTGCTTTAGGTTAGTCTTATCTCTCTATTGTGGGTGTTCTTGGAATTCTTGTTGTTAATTAAATTTATGCATTTCTTGATGGAATGGAATTTTAATGCTTGGATCTGTTTTATGTTCTCTGATGTGGGTTTTGATTCTGGGGTTTCCCTTGAACTGTTTTCTTTCTTTCTTTTTTCGTTTTTGGGTCTTGATTTTATGTTATCCTTAGTTCCATTTTGATGCTTTGATTCGAGGCATGTAATCTTGATATGTTTATTTAAAGAGACAAATGGGCTTTATTGTGAAAATGATATGGATATAATTGTATTGTAGGGTTGCAATATCGTGTTGAAATATATCCATATATATTAGCCAAAAAAGTTTTGGATCATTGTCTTTTCATCCATCTTATAAGTGATCTTGTTAGGTCCCTTAGAATTAAAGACTTCAGAGCCTTCATTTCTAATCCCATTTGCTATTCTTTTCCTTTCATCTTTGATTTTCACTTGGGGGAAAAAAGGAGGCACCTGTGGTGTTCGAGAAATTTGTGCTAAAGGAATTCACGTTATTTTCTGCAGTGGGCACCTTGTTAGGAGCCATGACTGGAGCTTTGATTGGACAAGAAACTGAGAGTGGGTTTGTTCGAGGGGCGGCAGTTGGAGCCATATCAGGAGCTGTTTTCTCAATTGAAGTCTTTGAATCTTCTCTTCTTCTTTGGCAGTCGGATGAATCTGGGATTGGGTGTCTCCTTTACTTGGTGAGCAATTTAGCTTCTGTATTCCTGTTAACGTGCTTAAATGTTCTCTAGAATCTCATGGGAAGTGAAAGATAATGCTTGCATATCTCTAGTGATGATAATTTTTGAATTTGTTGTTCAACCGTTGATCCGATATCAAATTTAGCAACAAAATTAATTGAACTCTTCACTGTGGCAGATTGATGTTATTGCAAGCCTCCTTAGTGGGAGACTTGTGCGTGAGCGCATTGGTCCAGCCATGCTAAGCGCAGTACAAAGCCAAGTAATTTGCTATCTCTAGCAATTAATATGTTAAATATTATATTAATGTCAATAGGCCTTTGCTTACATGTTTAATGTGTACAATTAGATGGGTGCTGTTGAGACCAGCTTTGAGGAGGTCCAGAACATCTTTGACACTGGTGGTGCCAAGGGATTGCCTGGTGCTTCTGTTGAAAAGATCCCCAAGGTCAAAATCACTAGCACTAACAATGTGGACGCTTCAGGGGAGAGAGCCGCTTGTTCTGTCTGCCTTCAGGTGCTGCCCCTTTTCATTTCAAATTGGTGAGTGATTTATTAGGAAAGAAGCTTGCGGAATTGACATTTTGCTGTACTGTGCATGTATATATACAGGACTTCCAGCTTGGGGAGATGGTTAGAAGCTTGCCTCATTGTCATCACATGTTTCACCTGCCATGCATAGATAAGTGGCTCTTTAGGCATGCATCTTGCCCACTGTGTAGAAGGGATCAGTAATACGGTGTTTTTGTTTTTGCTTTCTGTAAATTACAAGATGAGATTTATTAATTATATAGCACGGCATCACCTCTGTCAGGGCTTTTTTTTCTGTTTTTGTTCATTCATATATGACTAGCCGAGTAGTTTATCATCCTGTTGCCTTGGTATGCCACGATCTTTATACTAGTATATTAATGATAATATATGAAGGTTTTGAGCTATGGTGGTTTCGAACCCTTATCTTGCAACATTAATTATCTTTACATATTTTCATTTATTATGTACCTAGCCATCAACCCCACCACTTGGCCACCGTCGTCTACCCATTACCCATCACCCTCTAAACATCACCGCCACCGCCACTGACCATCATCACTTAATTACTATTGCTATTTATCACCATTAAAAAAGTAAATCTTAAGATTCTAGCCATATGAAGAGTGGGAATACGGAAGTCAGTAGGAGATGACCCATTTGCTCTGCTGTTTGTGCAAATCAATTAATTCAGTTATCCAAACATTTATGCAATTACAAAGGTTTTACTTGAAATCATATATATATATATATATATATCGCATAAAAGCTTTTTTTTTTTTTTTTTTTTGCCTAATTAAGAAAAAGATGATATTTCAAAGGATTAAAATGATTATTGTATCGTAACGTAATTAAGCATTATAATAACTACGTGACATTCATTGCAACGTTATTATTATTTTTTCTTCAATAATCCTAAATAATACGGCAATTGTTGCATAAATATTATTATATATTATCTTAGGTTAATTGAATTATATATATATTATATGTAGTATGAATTTGAAAAGTTGGGAATGCTTCCAAACCACATACTCTTTATTTCTTTTTGGCATTTTCATGTGACAAATAAAAAATCACAAGTTGCATCTCAGCCAACTTCTAAGTCAAACTTCACACTTGAGATCTTCAAAATCATTATTTCCATTTATATATATATATATTGGTGTGCGTTTGTCTTATTTATTAATGTGACAATGTCTATCTCAACTTTATCAGCAATTTCACAAGCACAGACTTAAGAATAGAATTGGACTATTATCACGATTTTACCGGAATTTTTTTTCTCTCATATAAATATTAATAAATCCCTTACTATATTTCTAAACAGTGAAAAGAAAAAATCATAAGCAAAAGGACCATCTTCACACCATTACGCAACATCAGAAATTTATGAATTTAGAAATTACTCTCTCTCTCTCTCTCTCTCTCTCTCTATATGTTCATTCAATCGGAGAAGGAAAAAAAAGAAAAAAAGAAAAAACAACATACGGAACCAGTGAATGAAACACAAATAACAAGAAAGGATTCTCATCTTGAGATTTTTGTTGAAACAGAAGTGGGGCTACTTTCCCAAGTCAAGCACAGGAACCTTGCTTGTTTGGTGGGATTTTCTAAAGAAACTGTAATGCTGATTTAGTTGGTGCAAATTTTGCAGGATGGGGTCAAGCCTCGCATAATCCACCGCAGTTTCGGACTTTGGACTAGTGAAACTGGGGCCTATTGGAGATCAATCTCGTGTTAGCAGCCAGATTAACGTGACACCAGGATACCTTTATCCTGCATTACTGTTCCTGCTTTCATTTGAACCCCTTTAGTGATGTGTACAGCTTTGGGGTTATACTTTTGCAACTTGTTTCTGCTAGGCCTGCAGTTGATTCAACCAGGAATCAGTCTAATTATTATATAATTGAATGGGCAGGCAATCTGAGGACCCACTTTAAAGCCTCAAAAATGTTTATTGACCATGTTCCGTACATCATTTTCTTTTTCCACTTTTAAATTTGGTTCATTGGATAATTTAAAACTAAAGATCTAATAGAATTTGAACCTGAAGATACAAAACCTTTATCATCTTGCGTCTCATCAAGGACTTCTTACATTTTATGTACACAAATTAGTATGATGTCTTAGATTTTCAAACATATTGGTAAAATGCAGGCAAGGCTAGCTTAGAGAGGGGAGATATAGCATAAATATTAGACGCAAATCTTCTAACAGAGCCATGCAACATGGAAATAATGCTAAAGATGATGCAAATTTGGCCTGAGATGTGTAGTGCAACTTCATTTACAAGCGTGGCAAGAGCTAGAACAAGCTTTATATGCTGCAGATAACTTCATTTACAGAGAACCTTCAAAGGGGTTGTCGAGCATAATCTGCAATTTCTTATTAATCCACAGACCATGGACCCCGAAGACCAACAAGCTGCGAGTCTTCCCAGAGCCTTGTGAGCACTGATGGCGTTGGATTTCAACGGTTTCATTTAGAGATGGATATCCTCTCCTTTCAAAGTGCAAGTTGGAGCTGTTTTGAGGTAAGCAGTGTCAGCATTGATATTGATAAGAAAAACTTGAAAGAAATTAGTGAGAAAAAGATAAAGAAGACATCGGGTGTACATACTTGATTATCTATCTTTGTGTCTATAAAATTTTCATGCGATTTTTGGTTTGAATTGCTCAGTACAATTACATATGAATGCATGTCATAGACATGAAAGGCCTGTATTTAATTTCGAAGCTATATGTTTAAGTAGCATTTTAGTTGCTTCTGTTTCATAAATAATTTCTTCATGCAAAACTATACAAGAACTTGAAAATATATACAGGTTTCTTCAGCAGGTTTATCTTCCCATATGAATTCCTAGGAATTTGCCTTAATCATTCCATGGATATGAGAAGGAAATACACGAGAAGTGAACAAAAGAAGAGATTTTTTAGTTCAAAAGTTTCATTTGGATTCTCCAGTCACTATTTTTCTACTGCTAACATGCTAAATCTTGTGAGGCTGCAGTTAGCTAATCATTGATATGTATAGATGAGAAATAGCGTTGTCACAATCCAAATGTCTCACATCGATTACATGGTAATTTTGAGGACCATGCTATAAACAATTTACTAGCAACTTCCTTCAAGAGGCTGTTATAACTTTGGCATATGTAAACATGAGCACTGACTCTCTACACACACTATTTATCTTTGAGAAACCAAGGGTTAGAAATTCTCAAAACTCTTACCTATATTTTCACTTATTCCTTTCCGGTACGAACCTGGCAGCCCAATGCATCCATATCGGATAAGTTGCTAGCATCTTTCTCTTCTGTCTTTACACTTGGACTGTATGTTACAAGCTCAGCATACATTTCTACAGATGCCTTAGAAAACTCAGCCAATGACATGAAAACCGAAGAAAATCCTGTCTGGAATCCACTTACAGTTATTTGCTGGGTCTCCTGTATGTTAACGAGGTGTTTTTCTGTCTCTTCATCTAGCCTTTTCCTGAACATATCCAATAGTTTTCTCCCTTCTGCCAAGTACTCCATGCGATCACGGATAGTGATCAGTGATTCCTGCTCAGATATCTTGGATCCAAGTATCCTACTCTCTGCTCTTTGAAATGCCAGAGACTTTTTGTCAAGTTCTTTGGCTAGGCTATCAACCTTCCTCTTCTGCTGCTGCTCTTTTCCTTGTTGATGCCACAGGGCATGAATATCCTTTGCAAAGCTTTTCATGGCATATGTTACAGCCTTATCAGGCAGTTTGTCCAGCCAAGTTAACCAATCGTGACAGGTTACTAGCAATGGTGGCCCGTTAATTCTATATGGTGGGACTGAAGACTTCCTCCTACAGTAGAATTCAACTTCAGGAGAAATGAACTTGGACAACCAACCACCAAGAGCTTCAATGTAGGCCTTTTGTGTTGATACATATACAGCAAAGCAGGCATTCCAATTATCAAGCTCTGCCTCAAGCTGGAGAGTGGCAAGACGGTGAGAGTCATTGCAGAACTTCCCATAAGCTGGACAGTTGAAGAATTTTACTTCGAGCATAATTCGGCTCTGAGTTTCATGTGATTCCAACATTATCTTCCAGTTTCTCATTAGGCTGCAGAAGTAGAAGGATCAAAGTCATCAAACAGCTAAATCTTAACTTCAGCCTTCTTAATCCTTGCAATAAATTTCTTAACTCTTGTTTCTTACCCATGTAGCAGCTCAAGAATTTGAGGCTGCAGCTCTTCATCTCTTAATTTATGTATTCTAACAGAGATTGACTCTACACTTCTTATTGCTACTGAGATCCTGGAATATAATTCTTTCAGTTCAGTTGTAGATTTATCCATGGAGCAGAAGTCATCTCCTGTAGCATCTAGCTTCCTCAAATGAGAGCAGTTTCGCTCATAACTTTTCCTGGTTTGATCTCCGGCCTGAGCACATCCATCATTATAACATGTTAAAGGAATTTGGTAAACAGAAACAAAAGATATCAAGCTATTGGTATCATACAGAAATAAAAGTGATGGATACTTTTCTGTAATTGGTCAACTGATTAAATGATAGTCTAGTTTTATGTCAAAGTTAAACCTCCTACCATTGTCATTGATTTAAATACTTTAAAATCAAACTGTAAACTTTGGAATGATTAGCATAAATGCACAATCGCACACACGAGCACAGAGTATGAGCATGATGCATTACCTTCACCTCCTGGTAGAGCTTCTTCTCCCAAGCATACAACCTTTCTAGAGTCAATGAATGGCTTCCCGCATCCAATCCATAGTCCTCAAATAGATCAGTCTTGAATTCTGTCCACATTGAAGAACTCATAGAACTAGATGTAAGGAGACTTTTACTGGAGGAAGACCGAGATAAAGCGGATCGGTTCCATGTAATTGATCTGATGAGCTTATTTGAGCTCTCTGCATCCAAACATCAAAGATGAAAGAGAAAAAAAGAAGAAGAGGACACTTCCTAACTATTTACGTGAGAATTGAAAGAGGAAAAGAAAATTCAAGACAACAACTGCCAAAAGGACTTGAGAACAGCTTTAAAAGCCAATCAATTGAAATTTCATCCTAAAATACCAGGCTTAATGGACAACTTCTACTATCACTATGCTTCCATCAGAAGAAAATGATAAATACCCATTTTCCTTCTTTTTTTCAAATTTACGATGACAATGATTCAATGAAATGGGCTAGATTTACAATCACTATTCATCCTAGATTAGTTGAGTGATAGTTTTCCCAAAAATCATTGGTACAGCCTATATGTTACACTTCATGAAGCCATAGACTAGTTTTATTAGTCAATTTTGGAAGTTTCTTACCAAACTTTATTATAGATAATGAAGTGAAACCAATTAAAAAATGTAGACTGGTGAGGATAAAAAATTACTTATAGAAGAAGAGAAGAAGAAGCCACCTTTTATTTCCACTAAACCAGATTGCAATTGTACTCTGTTAGCCTCTAGCATCCTTGAAATATCCAAACCAGAATTGTATACCCTGAAAAAATGGTCCTCAATATCTTTCAATGCTTCCAACAACTCCCTCCCATTTGTGGGTTCATCAATCACTCTCAGTCCCGTACTCTCCCCTTGGCCTACTACCCATGCATTATCTCCATTTCTCACATCTATATTTCCATTCTCCTTATGACCCACATCACCATTTTTCATATTCGGATCTTCACCCTCATTCATTACTTTCTCTCCATCCTCTTCCAGCTCTGGAATCCCTTCTCTCTCTCTCACAGCCCTCAAATCCTCATCTGAGCTTTGACAAAACCCATTTAAGACCTCTGATCTCATTTCATCAAATGGGTAAAAGTAATCCCACCCAAATTCCCTCTGTGATGATGGTAATGGTGGACCATCCTCGCCATAAAAGTGCTCACAAAGCCCTTCTCCTTCTTCACTTTCACTTTCACTTTCATATTCTTCTTCCTTGGATACCTGCTCCTCCTGATGACCATCGTCGTTATTATTTTCTTCGGTTTCTTGTACTTTTGTCTCTAACTTAGAAGAGGCCAACTTAGAATCAGAAGGCTGACATGCAATGGTTTCATGGGTGGCTTCAGTTGGCCTCTGTTGAAGAAAAAATGGGTTGGTGGGAAGGGTCTCATTAGTGTCAACCTTAGCAGAAGTAGTTGAAGGGTAAGTGATAAGAAAAGGAGAAGATGGAGAAGAATGTCTAGCCACAAACAATCTCAAAGCCACTGCTACTGCATGGAGAGACTGATTATACTTAAACTGAGCATCTGCAAATGCATACCTTCTCTCTATGGCCAACTTAAGTAGCCGTTTCCTTTCTCCACACAAGGACACAATATCGTCTTCTTCATCTTGCTTTGACAGACCGCAACCCATCTCTTTATAAAAAGTCCTTTCCTTGGTGGAAAAAGAACTGGATTTCGTCTTGAGCGTGAAACTACGGTTGGCTTTTGCTAAAATGGAGGAGGGTTGTGATAGCCATGGCAGAAAGGCATCACTGGAAAAGTTAAAGAGAAGAACTACAACATCAGCAGGTAGTAACTGATAGAAAATAATGTTGGATGATTGAGAATGGAAGAGGTGACTGAGCGTGGAATTTAGCTTAGCTTAAAGGGCCTCTGAGGTAAAGGTGAAAAAGAACAGCTGGGCATTGTCAGAGGAGGAGAGAGATTGAGAGCCCATTGGGCACCAAAAATCAGTGCTTGCAATGGGTGATTTTTTCATTCCCTTGTCATCAGTCATTTATAAAAATATTTGAAGTGTTGATTGTGTAGAACATCGCATCCCATTTATTTCATTGCCGTATACAGAAGATATTTTTTTGTTAGACTTTCTTTTCCTCCATATGCAATAGCCTCTAGCTGGTGATTAGTAGAAGGCTATGGTAAGACAGACAGTAAGTAGAAAGAAGAGTCCAAAAGAAAATGACCTCAAAGCACAAAACATAATAATAATAATAATAATAAAAGATTGAAAGAGGAAAGCATTTCTTGCTTTATTGGCACTTGCCATGGAAAAAAATTAGGTTCAGGCTAGGATCATGGTCATTGAAGCCATTTCCCTTCTTTGGCTGCTAACAAGAGATTATTAGGCATTGAATATGTTCATAACAGTGAATTAGTAACTGTGGGTGTAAAGCTAATCCAGATATCAGTTATAAGATAGAAAATGTTAATGTTGAAAACATGATTGAGAGAGTGGAGCAACATCTCATTCTCATATGATGAGGCAATAATGGTGATATAAAAGCTTTGAGGTTGATGGCCTGTCATGCGACTCATGAAGGAAAGGATTAAGGAACCTAATCACAGAGATTAAGTTGGGTTCTGCTCTATTAACACATTCTTTTTCCTAAGTTTAAAGACAATAATACTTGTAATATAATTTGAAGTATAACAAATTATAACATATATATATATATATAATATGTAGATCAATATAGACAACTATAATTCTAAAGAGTATGTGAAGTTAATTCTTTTTTCTGGGTCAAGATGTGTTCCCACCTACAAAGTGAATTGGAAATGATATTGCCCATTCCTAAGCTTTCTAACATGTATGAAATATAAATTCTATTTGAACAGTGATATTCTTAATTTATATACACTTGAAGTTATGGTCTTGGGTAAGTAACTATGCTTAGTTTTAAGGAGAATGATTGGCACAGAATATCAGGGCAAATTATTTACCCCACCCACCCATGTTTGTCATCAGAAGATCCTCCACTTAGTGGACATTACTCTTTATTAATGAATTTGGACTTTCATAATATGGGTCATGAGATCTTTGTAAATAGTTAATCATCACAGTCTTAATCCCAATCACTTGTTGTGTCGAGAAAAGAAAAAGTAACCATTTGCCAAATAAATTAGTCTATTTTTAACAATTAGTATGCAGAGATCATGGTTCATTCTGTTTGTCTACTTCCCAGAATATAGAATGGAACCTGATGCTGAATGAATATTTCTGCAACCTTAAAATGGTAAAAGGGGTGAGATGAGGCATGATAATTTTCACACCGGCACACTCCTGACTTAGCTTATTAATAAGTATATATAATTGAATTTCAAGATGTTTTAGATTCAACACTCCACTCAACAAGAGCAATTTTATGAGCAGTCTCAGACATGCTCATTTTTACTCTTCATATCACCCATCAGGATAAGAGCTTCCTCCTCCCTTTCAAAAACAGAAATAGGGAGATAATAAAAACTTGCCTACATGACTCCATGCAACAACCCTGTCAAGTAAAAGAACCTCCAAGTTTTAAGTTAGCATTCACCATTGGAACTTGGAAGATGCCACTCCAATCAACATCACATAATGTAAGCCGCTCCAAATCTTTCTTTTCCTTTTGTCAATAAGCCCTACTGTTTCAACCGTTCTTGGACCATGACATGTTCTTTAATCTTCAATATATGGTACAAATTCTCACTTTTGCCCCCAAAAAAGAAAAGAACATAGCTTCCATAATCTTATTACGACTTGAAAGAGAAAAAGAAAAATAAAGATGAAGAGGAAAAGGTTTCCCAACCATTCAAGAGAGCCACTCCGTAATATGAAAGCATAACAGGTACATAAATTTTGACTCTTAAGGGGCAGTTGTTTCACATAATTTACAAAAGCAAACCTCCTAAACTTCCAAGAGAGAATGGGAAAAAGAGGGTTAAATGAATGCATCAAGAAATTTTTCTAAAGAAAACAAACCTTCAGCATCTCCTCTGCATTGCAGCTCTCTTTTTCCCTTGATTCTTTCCTTTCCTTTCAGCTCATGTGCACAAGAACTAAATAAAATACATGTCTGGAGTTAAAATTTTACATTGAACATTAAAAAATTAATCAAAGGGCAGCACCTCTCTTCTCTTGCTCTTTCACTCTTGGTGGCAACTAGTGCTAAGGAAAGTTTATGAAGGATCCTGCACATTGCAAAACATTGTCAAATGCCAGTTAAACCAGGTGCGACTACTAAGTTTCTGTTGGTGTGCCACAGGGAGCTAGGGTTTTTGCGGGTAGGTTGACTCCACCCCCTCTCACAGATATGGAAGGCCCTTTGACTGAGCTGGCTCCGCTCACAAGATTGGAGTCAAGAAATACTACTATGACAGTGATATCATCATGGAAATGGCGGCGGACACCGCGGTCTATTTTCTTCAAATCTGAGTACCTCATTTCTCTCTTTTTAGCAGCTTCCTGCAAGGCAGCTTTCACAAGCCTCCTCGCAATTCCCTGCAGTCAGACAAGTAAGAAATCATGAGATGATAGATTTCTTCCTCATAGTTACTTTCATGGTGCTTAATAAGATAACGTCAATGCTGTCAAGCATCCAATAGAATGATTTATATATTTACAGAACATAATAGAAGCTCACCAAATTCAACGTCCATTTTACAGTAGTACAGTATAGGGATGGCACATGCATATAACAGCAAGCACATGGTGTTGTGATAAAATTCCTCAAACCTTGGAATCACTCCATTTAGTCGAGAATAAAAAATAATAATTTTCAAATACAGGAAACTACAGAAATTCAAATATCAAGAAACAGATAAAAAAATAGTTGCCAAATAATAGAACATGCAGCGAACTTTGCCTGAAAATAAGTAGATAAGGCAAATAAAACTGCTGTCAGACCTATAGGTTATAGGTTTCATGAACTGAAGGAGCAAAAGAATTACTTTGATAATCTCAGTAAATAAACAAAGAATTGAACATAAAATCAGAAGATCAGAAGAAGCATGTACGATTGTATGTTGCAAATGGTGCTCATAGATCCTAAAGTAAAGTTCCCAGACAATCTGAATTAGTAACTTGCACTTCCTTTATTGTCCATTTTCATTCTCCAAATAACAAAGAACTGTAGTGGGCAAAGTTCTGTAGCCTATGAACCTTTAGTATTATAACCATATTGAAAATAAAATTCAAAAAGACAAGCATTGAGAGCTGATAGCATGAAAGAGGGGTTCTTACATAACGTGGGTTATTTTGAACTATATCAACAGCATCTTGATTGCTGAGATGTTCCCATAGTCCATCAGAAGCAAATATGAGAAATTGATCATGAGGCTGTAGTTCATGCACAGAAATTGATGGCTCAGAGCTTAAAATTGGCCTGTTAAAAGGTTCACGAAGGCGGAACTTTGCATACAAGGGCTCTCTGTTAAATTCAGCCTTCTTTAGATATGCGTCACCTATGGATCTGGAAACCTGTGATAAAAGTTTCTGCACATATTAGAACACATTACACGTGTATGCTCTATCATGTGTCTTTATGCAAACATATATGCACAAAAAAACATTATAATGCAATATAAAGCCTTTATTATATATTTAACTCCTAATTTATCAAAAAAGAAAAGTGCGACAAATATGAAAACAGCAAAAATGTATAATAAATGTGAAAATATTTGTTTCAGTGTGGATGACACCACTAGTAGTTTCTCATTATTTTCAACACTATGCATGCTTCTTATGTTATATATGTCCAGATATACTAGAAATCCTGGACTTGGAAACCATTGGAGAACAGACTACAAGAAGTATTCTCATGCTGTTAACTCATATTTGCTATAGACCTATCAGCAGTTGCAGTTTGTTCTTTAAGCAAAGTATCCAGGCATGATAGCTGCACTTAAAATTAAATTGCAGTAAGCTATTCTTCCGTAGTTTTTGCATTGTTTTTCCAGTACCCATTACACACTTAAACATGCCAAATCTTCACCCTTGTACATAATCAGATTCTTCATTTCAGTCCACAAAAGGTAATTAACTTTATGCAGCAGTTGACAAAGGTAATTAACTTCATCCAGCAGTTGACAAACATGAACATGATCTAAGACTAGTTCTTGCCACTTGATCATGCCAATGAATGATCTGGAAAGGCCTAACCACACTTTATTAAACTATCCTTTAAAAGGAAAAAGATTAAAGGTTACCGTTATCACTGTTGTTTCTGCACTTCCAAATTACTTGTTAAGTACTCATTACTTGTCCATGTCCATACATCACAATTACTCTCATATCATCCCTTTGTTAGAGATTTTGACTTTTGCACGTGGCAAAAGAAATCTCCCTTCACTCGTTCAGATTTAAGAACCTAAAAGTTCAGAGGTATATAGCTGAAATTCCTTTACCCTGTCCTGAGGTTTAACGTAACCTGTTTGTATATAGTTCCGTCCACCTCAAGCTTTACCAGGACAACTCTAACCAAATTTATGTGAAAGCCAAGCAACTTCCCATAATATAATAAAGAGAAATATGATTCCAGCAATTTTTATTTAAAACTTCATTACATATAGATCCTTGAAAATTCAAAATTATTCAGTGTCCAGACTTCAAACAATAAAACGTTAAATCACTCAAACTGCCGGGCCTTGCTAGTTCCTTATACCATAACTGTCATCAGCAACCATTAACAATGAACAAGAGAACATAAAACCCTTAAACCCATAATTCCTTTGAGAAAAAAAGACCCCAAGTAACGCATTTGATGCTTGAAAAGAAAATATTCAATTCATTTCCAACGCTTCAAAGAAAATTCACAGCATTCAAAAAAAAAAAAAAGATTTCCATTTTATATGACAAAATGGCACAGAATATAAGAGAAGACTAAAAGGGCCAATTATATAAAATATCTACTAAATTATCGAAGCAAAGATTTTACCTGTATCAGGCCCTTCACACGCCACACATTATGTTTCAAAACCACGATCTGCGAATCATCTGGATGCATAGAATGCATCTCCTCTCTGACAGACTCTATGGCCACATTATGCTCTGATGACAGCTGTATGGCAAGAACCTCCCCAGTTGCTTTAACAAGCTTACCGAGGACAGCACGCGAATCACCAAGGTTAGCAATGTAGAGGGTACCCCCACATATGACACCCACCAGACAACAAGATCCAACTGCTGCAATCTGAGGCTTCATGGGCCATTGTTTAGTGACAAGAGAAAGAAATCCCTCTTCAGTCGCCTGATATGCTTTCTTAATCACATCTACAGACATACATTGATGTTCTGCGGTGAACCCTGCAAACTCCAATATTAGGTACGATTCTAAACAGTGTATCAAACTACTGAACCTCGGATAACAAAAGACACTAGATTACGGACAAAAGAGAGAGGAGGGGGGTCATTATTATTCTTTTAAGACACCAATCCATATTCCAGAGTGGTAAATGTAACCGAAATTGATGTTATGTGCTAAAAAGCATTCTAATGTCAAGACACCACAAAGGTGTTGGTTTCTTACTCTTTAGATGCTGAAACAGATGATCATTAATGTAACGAGATGTCTCTGGCCCTCCATGACCATCATATACTCCCACAAAGGTGCCAAAGGGACCGGACTCAAGAGTGCTCAAGGGACCTGACTCAAGCTGGCTCTGATCCTCGAGCAAATTATTGGCCTGGAGAACAGCCATAGAAAATTCACCATGCAAGTGCTGCCCAGTGTCTTTGTACCAAAGAAGCCCATCTTGCCGGCCTGCTGCATCCGAACTCGTGTGGGCATAACGTTCCGAGGACGGCCGCCAGCAGGCCCTCAAAAAGTTCATCAACCTTGATAACATCCCTCATCTCACCGGGGCCAGCCGCCAATTCCTCCACATCCAAAATTGGATGCAGTACTCCTCCTTCCAACAAGCCCCACCAGTCTCCCCTCCTACACAGAATTTAAAGACACACTACAGAAAGAACAAAACTTGGAAGGGTTAAAAAACAAGCAGCAACGAATTCTCAAATTGAAGAATTAATCGATCCTG
The DNA here is from genome assembly GCA_948266635.1 of Cnidoscolus chayamansa. Taxonomy (NCBI): domain Eukaryota; kingdom Viridiplantae; phylum Streptophyta; class Magnoliopsida; order Malpighiales; family Euphorbiaceae; genus Cnidoscolus; species Cnidoscolus chayamansa. The sequence continues at coordinate 15,009 of CAOGCB010153436.1, forward strand.
AAGTTCGATAAAAAAAAATATCTCATTAACTAAGAAAAATGGATGCCTCAAAATCTAAAATCAGAAAAATCCAAATCCATGTCCACTTAAAACAGCAAAATAAACAATACCCATATGCTAACACTGCTCAGAAGAAATTAAACAACAGAAATATAAGACGGCATGGTGTTAAAGGCAAAAATAAAGGAGGTCAAATCTTAAGTCCACATTCCACACTTCAAAGTCATAAACCGTACAAATATTCATTCGAACACATAAGAAATTCCCAAGGCGTATAGAGCCCGACAAAGAAAAGGATCGGGAACTCAATCATCAATCACAAAATAAGACAGAAAAAAAA
>CAOGCB010153567.1:0-14969 GCA_948266635.1 Cnidoscolus chayamansa
GAAAGAGCCACGATATATATATGTATGAATGAGAAGAACGTGTGTGAAGAGGAAAGGGGAAGCTTGTTTGAATGTTCACCAAGAGGTCCCGTCAGGCTGCCATGGATGATTGGCTTATGCCGCCTAGGGTGAAAACTGAAAAAAATAAAACCAGGGTTAAGGGAATGGAGACGTAGAGAGAACGAGTAGACATTGGGCCATGAATCTGCTTGGTTGGGTTTAGCCCATTTAAGTATTAGATTTTTGTTTTGATATTTTCTTGCTTTTTGAGATGCTCTTACTAAAAACACTTTTTTTTTTTTTATATATATATTTTATATTTTTTATATTTAATTTTTAGTTCAATATAAAATATTTTCAATAAAAATGTATTCTATATATAAAAATAAAATATTTAATTTAATAAATAAAAATAACATCAAATCATTTATCTCAATATTTATTGATAAATATTTTTAAAATAAATTTTATTTATATGTGAAAATATTTTATTTAATATTTATATTCAAATTAATATAAATTATATACATATTATTTTTCATCAAGTCCACCATATTTAATATTAATAGGCTTAACCCAGTGGTAATGCAAGTGGCAGTTTGGTACAATGGCTATGTGTTTGAATCTCAGCAGCAGTGACAGAGTGGTAATTTCACTTATGTGGGTGGACTCCTTGTGCGCAATGAGTCATCGGCCTCCCACTTGCATATTGCTGGGCCACCGTAATTTACCTTCCCATCATTCTGTCGGGCCGAAATGCTGGAGCTCCTAAGAACAATTTTATTAATTAAATAAAAATTCAGAAATTATGTTGTAATTGAAGTTAATTATTTTTTTATTATAATAATTTTATTATGAAAAGTTAAAGTTTAGATATAGATGTAAATTTATATAAATAATTTTCTATTAAAATAAAATCTCATTTAATTTCTTATTTCAATCAAAATTAGTTAATTAAGTTCCAATTTGTTTAAATATTTTGTAATGTAATTTAAGTTCCTAAATACCAATTAATTTATTTTAATTTCTTAAATATCGAACTATTATTACGTTTTATATTTAAAATTATAATGACTAAACAATATAAATAATTCAAATTAGAATTTCAATTTTGATTAATAAAAATCTAATTGAAGATTGTCTCTCAAATGTATAGTTTTGTGAGCTTTACATTGCATGAAATAGATGCAAACTTATGCATTTGAAACTTCAAATTCAAAACTTTGACTTTTGAAGAATTTTATTTTTAAATTACAATTCTAAATTTTAAGCTTCAAATCTAACATTGGAAATTTATAATCTTAATATATAAAGAAATAATTACTATAATTTAATAAATTTAATTATTTAATTTTTTGTATTTTTTCAAATATACTAAATAATTTATATATTTTCGAAATTATTAACAAGTTTCTATATTTTCAAATTGAAATTTGTCTCTCAATTTGAGTGTATAATTTTGCGATCTTCAAATTTCAAATTCAAAATTTTTGACCTTTGAAGTTTTTTTTATTTTTAATTATAACACTAAATTTCAAAAACGAAAATTATTATTTGAGTGAAGATTCGTGAATTGAAAAAAAAATGAGAAGTATTATTTAATTTATGCGATTGAGTTAAATTAACTATTTACTCTCGGTATTTTTTAAAAAAAATATTAAATACTTTTTATTTTTTTGAAATTACTAACTATTTAATTTTTATATTTTGAAACAAATAACCACTTAGCCATTCTATTTATTTAAATTATTATTAAAATATGAAATTATTTAAATTAATTTTTGTAATTTCAATGCATAATAATTTATTCGTGTAATTTTTAAAATCATAATTATTTAATTTTTATAATTTAAAAAATTAATGAAACTAATTGAATAATTAATGATCTTAAAAGCCCACGCGGGCTTAACCTAGTGGTAAGTAAGTGATAGTTTGGTACAATGGTCATGGATTCGAATCTCAACAGCGGTAGAGTGGGGTTTCACCTATGTGGGTGGGCCCCTTATGCGCACTGAGTCATCGGCCTCCCACTAGCGTATCGCTAGGCCACCGTGATTTACCTCTCCATCATTCTGTCGGGCCGGAGTGCAGAAGACCCTTAAAATGAGGGTAAAATCACATTTTGGTACAATGATCTTAAAAGTAATAATTATTTAATATATTTTTAAAAATATAATAATTAATTTCATGTTTGGAGCATTGATGACAAGCTTAATTGATTGTATGCTAAAAGATGACGACATCTTTGAATTTTATTTTGTTGAGAAGTTAGAATTTTATTTTACTTTTGTGTTTAATCTATTTTTAAATGGAATGTGATTGTGAGATCAAGTGGATCCACGTTTTAAATGTAGATTAAAGGGTTTTCAAGAATGTAAAATGTCTTATTTGACTCTTATCAATTTTGAATATAAAGTTTCTCTCCATCTTGTTTTTTGTTTTTTAATAATATCCATCAATCTATGATAGCAATCTAGCGATAAAATTACACGTCCTTATCTAACTTATCATTTAAAAAAATAGAAAAATTAAACAGGCAAAATAACATTACGGTTCGATGTGTTCTTGTAGATATTTTTTAACACAGCCTAAGCGAAAGTGTTGATGAAAATTTGGATAAAAATGAATTAAGTTATGGTTAGAATGAATATGGAGATAAAACAGAAATAGTAGAAGTAGATTTAGAAGAAAATGAAGCACTAGAGTTTTCACTAGTAAATGATGCAAATAATGATAGAAATGGAATTTCTTTGGATGTAAGAGATGAAGCTTCAAGTGTTGGCATGTATTATGCGAGTGTCAATATTTTGTTCGATCCATACCTTTGTTATACTAAGGAAAAAGGATTTAATGTTGTTAAAGAATCTGCATCTAAAGGCAATGAAACTATTTGTAAATACTAAATAATTAGTTGTGATAAGGGAAGAAAATCAACCGTTGAATCTTATTCGAAGAGGATTAATTGTCTTGCTCGAAGTAGTGCAATTTTAAGAAGTAATTTCCCACTTGACTATCGCTGGATCACTGTGTTTACCTCTCCATAATCCTGTCGGGCCGGGGTGTGGGGGCACCTAAGGTGAGAGTATATCACCTTTTGGTACAAGAAGTAATTGCTTTTAGAAAGTGACAAAATTACATACTCAACATAATCATGAGTTAGATCTTAATATATCCAAATTCATACTTGCACACATGATTGTATCTTCAACGGTAAAAAGAAAGCTTGAACCATATGACATTACTGGAATAAGGCCAAACATAAGTGTTAAACTATTGAAAATGCAAACTGGGGGTTTTGAGAAGTTATGTTGTCTCCCAAAGATTGTCAGAATTTTGCTAATAGGACAAAAGGTTGAAGCTTGGAAATGGAGATGCTGATTCATAAATATGATGTTTTGAAGAACACAACAACAAAATGCAAATTTTTTTCACTTGATTGATACATATGAATATTAGAGGCTTGCCAATGTATTTTGGGTGCACTCTCGGAGCAATCCTGCTTATGAAGAATTTTGTTATGTTGTAAGTGTTAATACGAATTATCTTGTTAATCATTATTGAATGCCATTTGCAAGCATTGTTGGAGTAAATCATCATGGTTAATCAATTTTTTTTAGATAGTTATAATACATGACACTTTTCTGACATTGGATTCTGAATTCTTGATCAGAATGTACCAAAAACTAGTTCAGAATGGTGCTTAGGAGCCAAAATGATAAGTTAAAAAAAAGTGTACTAAAACATAAGTTTTCAAAGAATAAAAAATGAAATGTCTGAAGAGTTGGAGGACTAGAGAGGAAAATAGCTATGGCTAACTTGAAAAGTCAAGTTCGGCCGCCGAATATGAGTTTGACCGTGGAGCCCTTTTTTGCCACCTCCATTATAAATAGTGGAGGTACCTGGCCAATGAAAACATTTTGGTAAACTTGAAATGCTCTCACTTGTTCTAACCTCCAGAAATGAGTAATTTGAAATTCAACATTAAGAACCAAATTTGAAAGGAAATCAAGTGGAAGTTGAAGTAGAAATTTAAAGAAATTGAAGAAGGAAAGCATTGGAGGAATTTCAATCCGAGTCTCTAACAAGTTGAAAGCTCAATCCAAGTTAGTAAAGATGTAAAATAAATAAAAGAATTATAACATACAAGTGAGAAAAGTAGGGTTTTAAGTAAAAAGCTAAAGAAATTGACAAATGAACAAAGGAATTGATGGTTGCATGTTAAAATGTGTAACGAAATATTGAACATGTACTAAAAGGTTAGATATAATGTCGCATGTAAAGAATGTGTAGAAAATCAAAAGGTTATGTAAAATGAGGTTTATGGAAAATGATGAAAAGTTGATGAATGCATGTGAATTGAGTTGAATTGATGAATGCATATTTATTAGTTGTGTTGTTTGAAGTTGATGGAAGTATTTGAATTCTTAGAAGTGAATTGGGATGAGTTTGCAGATTTTTGCATGTGGAATGTGCAAGGAACCAAAGTTTTGGGTTTTGCTAAAATCTAGGTTCTGCAACCTAAAGTGAGGTTAGGCTGTCGAAACTGGAAGCAATTCGCCAAAGGCTATTAAACACCAGCTTCAGCCACCAAAACGGTGGCATAAAGGGCTTGTGGCAATCAAAGCTTGCTGTCGAAAGGAAAACTTTAGTATTTGTAAGATAGACTTTTGACCACCGAACTTACCACTGAAAGTTCTTTGCCCAACAATTTAAACTTAAATTGCAAGGGTTGTTTATACTATGTTAATTAGAGTTTATGAGATTATTTTAAGTATGTTTAAGGATAATATTTAGTCTCTAATCTGAAGTCCGAAATACAGGATCGAACCTTGAAACTCAGGGATACCAGTGATGAACTGAGGATTCATCAATCACGTCTAAGTTTCCAGGTAAGAGATGTGAACTAAATATTTTATGATACAGAAAATGAATGTTTACAACATTTTCATACATCACAATTATTTCAAGATACTTGCATTAGAACATGAGAAATGTTGCATTGCATTGATTGATGAACTGGGGATTCGTCAATCACGTCTAAGTTTCTAGGTGAGGGATGTGAACTAAATATTTTACAATACAAAAAATGAATGTTTACAACATGTTCATATATCATGATTATTTCACAATACTTGCATTAGAACACGTGAAATGTTGCATTGCATTGATTACATGATTATGTTGTAATTTACCATAAGGAATAATTTTAAAATTTTATATAAAAAATTTAAGCGTGTGAAATAAAATTCTAGATGACAAAAGTTAGGTAAGTGAAATAATATTGAGAAATAATTGGACTTTTAATAAATATATATAACCCTAACTTAAATAAAAAAATAAATCATGGATAAAGAATTTTTCAGAATTATAATTGGTAGAAATAGATTATTGAATAGATCATAAATAGAGGGATAAGAAAGGTTTCAAATAATTGAAATTTGATAAAAATAAAATAAAATAAAATAAAATTTGGCTAATTTGTAGAAAGTTTAAGAAGCCAAATAAAAATATAACATTTATAAAAAAGTGAAATTAGTAAAGATAAAAGGTATAGATTAAACATAAGGCTTTTGAATCACAGAAATGAGTAAGAAAAATAGATTTTAAAGAAATATTAAAATGAAGATTATTAAAGTGATAAAATTATTTTCAAGAGGAAATAAATTGAAGAAAAATGAAATGGTATTATTAAGTGGATAAATAGCCCTGAGAATTATTATGTGTGAGAAAATGAGATTAGTATATAGCCATGGCATGCCATTGATTCGCAGATCTGCTATATGTGATACCAGGGATACAGTGAGGTATCCTGATGGACGGTGTACAGTGAGGTACCCCGAGTGGTTTAAGCTTGATGCGCTTACCATAATGATTGACAGCTTGATCAACCGAGTGGCTTTAGCCCAAACGTATGTGACTGAGTGGCTTCGGCCTAAACGTGAATGGTTTCGGCCCAAATGTGTTCTATGATTGATGGTCGTATCTATATAATATTCTTGTGTTAAATGTGAAATGAAATAAATGTGAAATTGAAAAATAAATTGTGTATTGAAATATGAATTGAAATTAATTATTTATATGATTGAGACCTTACTGAAAATATTATTAGAACTTGATATATGAAATAGTGCACATAAATTATCGACGAATAAATAAAAAAGTAAACCATTTACATTGAACATTATTTTATTATTATTATTTACATTCATTGAGCAAAAATGCTTAGCGTCTTGATTTTTGCCACATGCAGGTACTAGTCCTCGGAGGTCGTGATCTGTGGAGGACTCAGAGTCGTGACGGCAAGCATCGTGACATATGTAGTTATTTTTGAAGTAATTTTGGCATGTACTATGAATTGCATTTTGAGATGTAAATAATATAAATAATGTAACTTTATATTTTAGGTCTGTAAATATAAGAACGTTAATATTATGATAAATTTAAATTATCACTATTATTAATATGACCGCTGCTAAAATGCAATTGCATCGCTATAAAAAAATAGAGAGACAAGAAGATAGCATCGCTCATTTGGACTTTCGAGTCTCGGTGGGAGAATGCACTATACATCCATTAGGAAGTCAATGTATAATATCATGGTAATGATGATGACTATGCTAAGTATATGATCACATGTATACTATGCATATGGAAGAATGTTTATGTGAAATGTTATGAGGGTTCATGTGGTAACACGTGAACTAAATGTTATGTTAATGATTGTTATATGTTTTTTTTAACAGAAGCGAATATAAATGGATCACGATGATTAGCTCGTTTACTAGGATTTCCTCTTGAACCTGAGGGAATAGAGGATCTCCCTAACACCTCTACATTTAGGCAAAAGCAAGAAGGGGGAGATATGTCAAAGGACTCACAAAAATCCTTTAATGTAAACAGGGAAGTTGCAGAGCCTTCCAAGATGTCCATGGGAGACTTGCTAGTTGAGGATGTAGGAAAGAGAGATGAGAACCTGGGTATGAGTGTTGGAGGAGGAGTGAAAGGGTATACTAGTGGTCAAGGTGATGCATCAGCTTATGGGTTTGCACCTTGTCACGAGGGAATCGTTCGTCCGTGCGAAGCCATCCTGCCGCGGGATGGGAGGATTAGGAGCCGCCATCCTGGTTTTGAGGAAAACCAGAGAATACCATTGTGCATCCTAGGATAAGGCACTGGTGAATATTGAGAGATTTATGGTCCGAGATTCTTTATACATATGGGGAAGGTATTAGGCACCCCACTTCGTCCCCGAAGCGCAGGCATCTCTTTAGTCATACATTTTATGATTACACCGACAACAACAATCTTTGGATTCAAATGTTGATCCTCCTTTACCTGGTCATAGGATCTTTTGATATTCCTACAAATGAGGAAATGACTAATTCAAGGATGAATAATCTTATCCTCAAAGGGAGAAGGGGCCTTTTGAGCTGTCTACATTTTAAAATCTTTGAAATCTATTTTGAAAGGGGTGAATCCACCAAGTAAAATAGTTTTCTTGTCTTTTGAAAGGTTGCTCAAAGTTTTCTTTGAAAGCCAAGTTAAAATTGGTAAAAATGTTGTTCTATGATGTGAATGCTTGATAGTATGGCTTACCTAGCGAATTCTGAGAGATCTCTTAGGTTGAAAAGCTCTTTAGAGAAGGTAGACGCATGAGTTTTAGCTTGGTGAACTCTTTTTTCTTGCTTAGGTGAGTTTTCCTTGTAGCTCCTTCTTTTGGCCTTGCTCTTAATCCGAATCTTCCTTCTCTTCTTCCTCGTGATCTACTGTCTTGCAAGATCAAATCTGAAACCAAAGCATCCTTCCTAGAGATCCTTTAAGAAGGATTTTTAGAGTGCCCCCTTGAGTTCTTTTTTTCTCAAAGTTTTTGCTAGCGTTTTTTTTTAGAGTCAAGAGTCCTTTTTTTCAAAAGAAGAAGAAGTCCCTTTCAACGGTGTAGAGTGAGGTATTTATAGGACTTTTCCCTCCTCATCTGGACGCTCTTCTTTAAAAGTAGCCATCCTGCAGCCCTGTTTTAAAGATATACAGAGCATTAAATGCGTCAGTCGGCTTAGCCACACCTAATTAGCCACTCGAGGTAAAATGGTTATGACCTGAACGAGGTTTTGCTTAGTGGGAAGTGACTGTCTAGATCTAACGACCGAGATTGAAAGAGGGTGAAATCCAATGGTACTTGTTGCCTTATGAATTTAGACTTTCTTGCATGGGCACGGAACATCTAAGCGAGCATATGGCACCATCCACGCCAGGACCCTACTGCGTTGTAGATCTAATCTTGATGTGACTTGAAGGGCTGAGATCAATGCTAAGTTTTTATCTGCGATAGATAGGTTGTGTCATCCATCATGAGAACGGAATGATCCAACCGGTGGTGTCCAGGGGGGCTGCCCCTCATATTACAGTATAAGATGGCACCGAGAGACATGTCTCGGCCCAAAGTGGGCGAGACCTAATGTTCCACTACGTGTCATGTTTCGATGCCGACTAACATTTTTGCCCTTAGGCCTATTATCAACCTTTTAGGTCTAGGTCCGAACTTTCTTTGGGGCTCTCTTTTGGGCTTAATGTCTGTTCATTAAGGTACAAAATAAATTACCATGTCCACAACTACCCTCTTTGAGCGTGTCCTCGAAAGAAAGAGTGAGGGGGAAGCCCTAATGCTCTTTTTCAGAGAGGAGACTTTGCAAAGAAATGGACACCTTTGGCTGATGCCATGAGGATGGCTAAATCTAATTGGATTGAGGGGGCTAGATGTTCGAAGAGTGATTCGCGAGAGGAGAAGATAAGGGGTTCGGAAGAGAAGATGAATGTAGAGGTTCAGATCCTAAAAGTATACTGCGGAGGCTCGGGTGGCTTGAAGAAAAAAGTAAACCGTAAAGGCTCGGGCAGCTTGAGGAAAAGTAAATTGCGGAGGCTTATGTGGCCTGTGAAAAGTAAATTGCGGAAGCTTGAGTGGCTTGAAAAATAAATTGCGGAGCCTCGGGTGGCCTGTGAAAAGTAAATTGCAGAGTCTCGGGTAACCTATGAAAAATAAATTACGGAGGCTCGGGTGGCCTATGAAAGTGAATTGTGGAGGCTCAGGTGACCTATGAAAACTAAATTGTGGAGGCTCAGGTGGCCTATGAAAAGTAAATTGCAAAGGCTCAGGCGGCCTAAGGAAAAGTAAATTGCGAAGGCTCAAGTGGCCTATGAAAAGTAAATTGCGAAGGCTCGGGTGGCCAATGAGAAGTAAATTGCAGAGGCTTGGGTGGCTTATGAAAAATTAAATTGTGGAGGCTTGGGTGGCCTGAAGGAAAGGTAAATTACAAAGGTACGGGAGGCGTGTGAAAAGTAAACTGCAGAGACTCGGGTGGCCTATGAAAAGTAAATTGCGGAGGCTCGAGTGGCCTATGAAAAGTAAATTGCGAAAGCTCGAGTGGCCTATGAAAGGTAAATTGCGGATGCTCAGGTGGCTTGAAGGAAAGGTAAATTACAAAGGCTCGGGTGGCATGTTAAAAGTAAATTGCAAAGGCTCGGGCCTGAAGGAAAGGTAAACTGCAAAGGCTTGGGTGGCCTATGAAAAGAAAATTATGGAAGCTCAGGTGGCCTGAAGGAAAGGTAAACTGCAAAGGCTCGGGTGGCCTTTGAAAAATAAATTGTGGAGGCTCAAGTGGCTTATGAAAGTAAATTGTGAAGGCTCGAGTGGCCTATAAAAAGTAAATTGTGGAGGCTCGGGCGGCCTATGAAAAGTAAATTGCAGGGGCTCGGGTGACCTATGAAATATAAATTGTGGAGGCTCGGATGGCCTAAAAGAAAGGTAAATTGCAAAAGTTCGGGTGGCCTGTGAAAAATAAATTGCAAAGACTCAAGTGGTCTATGAAAAGGTAATTTGCAAAGGCTTGGATGACCTAAGAAAAAGTAAATTGCGGAGGCTTGGGTGGCTTAAGAAAAGGTAAATTGTAAAGGCTCGGGTGGCCTATTTATTCGTTATTGATTTTGTAGAGGTGAAACATGGTAGTTGCAATAGTTCATGTCTAGTTAGTAGAGACGCGGTAGAACCTAGGCGAGGTGCATATATATTTCGTGTGCATGACCTGTAACATTTTCAACCCTAAATAGGTGAGAAGATTCTTGATGATGCTTTGGGTATTTGATTTTGAATTGTGGCAGCGTAGTAATGGAGTAACATGGCATTTCACTATTACCGAGGGCAATGATGGAATTTGTAGGAACCAAGACACACGTGGTAGAAACTTTGAAGCATCACTCTTTATGTCATTTCAGCATTAAACCCAAATGCCAAAATGACGCTGCTTTTCACCTGGCAGAGGAAAGGTTTCGCCCTTCGTGTTTCCCCTAATGCCTATTTAAAAGGGAAGCCCTTCATTTTTTGCCTCCTTACTGTGCACCTTCTTCTCCATAACTTTCTTGACTTACTCTACTTTCAGCTTCTGTAGCCTTTTCTCCATTCTTTCCTAGTATTCTTTCTGTGATAACTCATCCTTCCCTGAAACAAATGGCTTCTTCTACTTCATCTTCTCCTACTGGCATAGACCCCATAACTGTGGCAATTTCTTCTAAGTCTCCTAGTCATAAAGAGGCCACCGAGGTCATTTTATCTTTGACTCCAGCTAGTTCTTTATCGGACACTGCCGCTCCTTTGCCCGAAGTTTCTGCCTTTCTTCCAAACGAGAAGGATTTTGGATGAGTTCCCTTCTATTTTTGACACCCTTCCTCAATCAGCATTGGGGACCTCAGTCGCATTGCCACTGACTACAACATTTCGACGGACCAGTTTGCCCTAACTTCACCATTGTTGAACTGCTATGCCAGCAGCAATACCTATCAGTCGGGGATCATCGTATACGAGGAGCAACTGAGGGCTGGGCTAAGGTTTCCCGTGGACCCATTTTTTACTATGGTCTTGGACCACCTAAATATTTATGTGGCCCAACTTCACCCCAACTCTTGGAGGATCTTGGTGGGCTTCCAGGCTTTGTGCACTAAGCATAATATCCGGCTGTATCTCTCGATCTTTCGGTCTTTCTACAACCTCCTCACTCGTAATGGTGAGGATTTCTAGTGAAAATCGTGGCTAAATACTTTCAGGATGCTATCTAGTAAGATCAAGAAATGATATGTTGATTTTTTTAAAACTACAGAATACAAAATTAGCTAGCTAAAATTTTGCCTGTGTATAAAGTTACTGTTCACATTACTATTAACACTAAAACTAGCCAAGTATTCTGGTTTGCTAATTTTAACAGCCACCTCAATGAAAGTTCAATTGCAATAGTCTAAACTTCAACAGAATTCAATAAATAAGTTCAAGATAAGTTAAGGAACAATCAATTATAAGAGAGTAAAGAATAGAGAAATCAAACACTGAAATTTATAGTGGTTCGGCTTAATAGCCTACATCCACTCTTCTCAAGCTTCCTCTTGAGACTTCCAATCCATTATTGATCTTTTTACCAGGTAAGAGATAAACCAATTATACTTCTCTAAGCTTTCTAGGTACTTAGTGAACCTTTATAAGTTTGATGTACTCTCAAACTTCCTTAAGCTTCCAAGGTGCTTAAAAACCTCTTCTAAGTGAGGTACTCTCATTCGGATATTCTTAAAGTTGAATTGGAAATTTCAAAAGAAATCACTCTCTTTCAACAATTACAATTAAACACTATAAGAAGAGAGAAGATTTGCCAATGAAGCTCAAAAATGAAGGTTAATGAAAGCTAAATTCAATGCTCTTTTATTGCTCAAGAATGTCTCTTTTTCATTACCTTAAAAATGAAGTAAATGCATGCTTATATAGGTGGGTTTGAGCTCTGAAAGTTTCAACACAAAAGGATAACCAACGGCTAGTTTTCTAGCCATTGTAATTCTGCAGACTGTTAAGCAGTCTGCGTAGTTAGAGTGCTGTCAGAATTCAGTTAGGCTCAGTAAAAAAATTAGCTTGCTAAAAATATTTTTAATCAAAAAATAGTTAGCTAATTTTGAAAATCAGCATGCTAATTTTAAAAAGTAATTTGTTAATTTTATTTTTCTTTTAAGACTGAAAAAGACTTATTCTAAAATTAGTTAGTTAATTTTAACCATTGAGCTAAAATTAAGTATCTAATTTTAGCAGCTTTCGAACTCAATTTTTTTTACTTTAAAATCATGCTCTGAAAATATTTTTATGCATATGAGAATCCATTGGCAGTTCTAAATCTCACTTCTCTTACATTGCTTTGCCTATGATTGAATGTTTTTACTTTGTTTTGCTTTTTCTTCTTCTTTTGATATGTTGTATCTTATATGATCTGAAATGTTTGAAAGATTGTTAGCATATTTCATTAAATTTTGTTATCATCAAAATATGTTTTCTCTTTATGGGATCAACACATATATTTCTATATGTTGTGTTAGTTATGTACTGTATGTATAATTATGAGTTTTATGTAATGTACATGTACGATATATGCATACAGGTGTGAGAATGAATGAAATGACATAATAAACGCTAAGATAATGAAATGTAATATAAGAAATGAAATAAAAAGCGAAAAATTATGATGTAAGAATGACGTATGATGACACGTAGGCTTATTAGGATTTCGGTCACTTCTGGTAGTCGAGATTCTAATACTGATAACGGTCCAGCCAAGACTGGGCTATTACAGAAAATAAGATAATTTATAAAAATGATTTAATTTAAATTAATTTAATCTAAAATAAAAAAAATTAGCTTCTTTATTTTTAGACTAAATAAAAATAATAATTTAGCCCAATATGTTTATCTAAATTTAAAAAAAAATCATGAAATTTAGCTCAAAATTTTTAATTATGTGGAAATTTGATTTTAAAATGAAAATTTTGAATTAAGTTAGATAAAAAAAAATAAAAGTTAAATAAGTAAAAATTTCCCAAAAAAAAGATAAAAGTAAAATTAAAAAAAAATAGCAATTTATAATTTATATTTATAAAAGTGATAAAATTGAGTTTGATATGAAAAGCGTAGGATGAGATATTTCTCATTAAAGTTAGAAATTATGTGAAGGACAACCCAAAGAGATGGTACCACTATTTCCTCTCTTTGTGCTAACTACCTAATCATGCTATAGTTATCAATACCCATCACCTCATATCATCATAATTATTTATGTCCGCACGGGATTAATCCAACGGTAACGCAAGTGGCAATTTTATATAATGACCATGGTTCGAATCTCAACAGCGGCAAAATAGGATTTCACCTATATGGGTGGACCCCTTATGTACACTGAGTCATCGGTATTCCACTTGCGCATCGTTGAGCCACCATGATTTAACTCCCCATCATTTTATCTGGCCGAGATGCGGGGGATCCTTAAGTGAACATGCAATATAGCGAACATGCAAAATAGCGATAAAATTACAATAAATATAAAATTACACATCTTTATCTAGCTTATCATTTAAAAAAATAGAAAAATTGAACATGCAAAATAACATTACAATTCGATATGTTCTCGTAAATATTTTTTAACACAGCCTAAGCGAAAGTGTTAATGAAAGTTTGGATAAAAATGAATTAAGTTATGGTTAGAATGACTATGGAGATAAAACAGAAATAGTAGAAGTAGATTTAGAAGAAAATGAATCACTAGAGTTTTCACTAGTAAATGATGCAAATAATGATAGAAATGGAATTTCTTTGGCTGTAAGAGATGAAGCTTCAAGTGTTGGCATGTATTATGTGAGTGTCAATGTTTTGTTTGATGCATACCTTTGTTATACTAAGGAGAAAGGATTTAGTGTTGCTAAAAATTTTGCATCTAAAGGCAATGAAACTATTTGTAAATACTAAATAATTAGTTGTGATAAGGGAAGAAAATCAAATGTTGAATCTTATTCGAAGAGGATTAATTGTCTTGCTCGACGTAATGCAATTTTAAGAAGTAATTTCCCACTTGACTATCGCTGGGTCATTAAGTTTACCCTCCACAATCCTATCGGACCGGAGTGTGAGGTCTTTAAGGTGAGGGTATATCACCTTTTCGTACAAGAAGTAATTGCTTTTAGAAAGTGACAAAATTACATACTCAACAGAATCATGAGTTAGATCTTAATATATCCAAATTCATACTTGCACACATGACTGTATCTTCAACGGTAAAAAGAAGGCTTGAAGCATATGACAATACTGGAATAAGGCCAAACAAAAGTGTTAAACTATTGAAAATGCAAACCGGGGGTCTTGAGAAGTTATGTTGTCTCCTAAAGATTGTCAAAATTATGATAATAGGACAAAAGGTTGAAGCTTGGAAATGGAGATGCTGATTTATAAATATGATGTTTTGAAGAACACAACAACAAAATGCAAATTTTTTTCACTTAATTGATACATATGAAGATTAGAGGCTTACAGATGTATTTTGTGTGCACTCTCGGAGCATTCTGCTTATGAAGAATTTTGTTATGTTGTAAGGGTTAATACGAATTATCTTGTTAATCATTATTGAATGCCATTTGCAAGCATTGTTGGAGTAAATCATCATGGTTAATCAATTTTTTTAGATAGTTATAACACATGACACTTTTTTTACGTTGGATTCTGAATTCTTGATCATAATGTACATGGAATATTCAAAAACTGGATCAGAATGGTGCTTAGGAGTCAAAATGATAAGTTAAAAAAAAGTGTACTAAAACATAAGTTTTCAAAGAATAAAAAAATGAAATGTCGGAAGAGTTGGAGGACTAGAGAGGAAAATGACTATGGCTAACTTGAAAAGTCAAGTTCGGCCGCCGAACATGAGTTCGACCGTAGAGCCTTTATTTGCCTCCTCCATTATAAATAGTGGAGGTACCTGGCCAATGAAAACATTTTGGTAAACTTGAAATGCTCTCACTTGTTCTAACCTCCAGAAATGAGTAATTTGAAATTCAACATCAAGAACCAAATTTGAAAGGAAATCAAGTGGAAGTTGAAGTAGAAATTTAAAGAAATTGAAGAAGGAAAGCAT